>VYZS01085634.1:4016-16586 GCA_013400695.1 Neodrepanis coruscans | reverse complement strand
GGCTCGCTCCGCCCGGCCAGGCCGGGCCGCGGGCGGCTCCCGCCCCGCGGCTCCTTGGGACTCACCTGCCGCCCGCCCGTCCCGCCGCGCTCCGCCCGGGACAAGCCCAGCCCCGGCCCCAGTCACAGCCCCAATCCCAGTCCCAGTCTCAATCCCAGTCCCAGCCCAGCCCGGCTCGGCCGCTGCCGCCGGGAAGGAGCGGGAAGGGGAGCGCGGCCGCCGCCCGCAGCTCCCCCTGCCGGCCACGGGCGGCACCGCGGCCCGCCCGTCGCTATAGGAACGGGGGGACACATTAAAATAAACCTTTAGTTTATATTTTCTACTGTATCCCGTAGATGTTCAGATTTTACACAGATGAAAGGGTGATGTCGAAGCCAGAACGTTACAAAGCTCGAACCTGTTTTTTTGTATCAATGTGGAAGCTGTGCCTTACAGCTACTGTATAGGAGAATCGGTATAAAGTACATTATAAATATATGAAGTGCAAGAAAGAAATATATACAGTATACATTATAAATATATACAGTACAAGAAAGAAATATATACAGTATACATTGTAAATGTATACAGTATAAGAAAGAAGTATATACAGTATACATTATAAATATATACAGTACAAGAAAGACAAGGAGCTACTGGAGAGGGTCCAGCAGAAGCCACAAAGACCATGAGGGGTCTGGAGCATCTCTCTTACGAGGAGATAATGAGGGATCTGGGCCTGTTCAGTCTGGAGAAGAGAAGACAGAGGGGATCATCAATACACAGAAATATCTCCAAGGCAGGTGCCAGGAGGATGGTGCCAGACCCTTTTCGGCGGTGCCCAGTGACAGGATGAGGAACAATGGCCATAAATTAAACCACAAAAAGTTTCACTTCAACATGAGGGGGGCAGAGCACTGGAACAGGCTGCGAGGGAGGGCATGGATTCTCCCTCTCTGGAGACATTCCAGACCCACCTGGCTGCGTTCCTGTGTCACCTACTCCAGGTGACCCTGCCTTGGCAGAACATTTCAAACAACATCTTACTATTTTGAAAAATTGCTCATTTATATTGAAGACACAAGGAAGGCCATTACAGTAATTTATTTCCATGACATAAAATAGCTTATGGAATTTTGCCAGGTTTTTAATTCATTGAGTTATTTTGCTCTGGCTTAGCCTGAATTTACCTAATTTTAAGAGCAAGCTTTTAATTAGCAGAGGATTGCTAATGGTGTTTCTCCACTGATGAGTTAAAAACAAATATATACCCTGCTTCTGGCCTCAGTTTTATTCATTAGCTGGCAGGTGAGACTGGACTTACTGTGTCTATAAAATCCTACCTTTAGCCTTTGTCCTCTGGAAACATGTCTTTAGGGTGATGTGATTTGTGTAGAGCTACATGGAAAGAGCTTCATCCTGTAATCACACAGGAGTTTTGGTGGTAAGCAGCACAAACAGAACTGAAGGTGTCTTTTTGCTGGCACACTGCTGAGCCCTCAGAAATGAAATAAATTTGGGTTATCTATGATATTCTTAGCTCAGTTACCAATCAAACAAGATCCTGGCATCCCAGTCCAGTTTGTTCTCTGCTGTTTATTCCAGCCATGGTTGCTAAGGTTTCTCTAGCACAGATTGTGTTAAAGCTCTCATAAATTTGGTACAGCCACCCAAATGGATGGGTGCCCACATACTTCTCCCTCTATTCATCAAAATGTTTTCCATATAAATATTCCAAACCAGCATTTTCCCCAGTTCCCAGCGGAGGGCAGTGATGAGAACTTCAAAATCCATACTTTGCCAAGGAAAGGAAAGAAAAAAACACGACCCAAGCCTAACCCTTTCCTTTGAATTTAGTCCTGCTTGGTGAGGCAAACTAAGGCAAACCAAAGCACAACACATCTTCTGTACCTTTTGACTGGTTTCTTCTCCACCCAAAGCAGCACAGCACAACACCACTTGTGACAGATAAAAAGACAAGGCTTTAACAGAAAGAAAAACATCTGAGGAGGATCCCCTTTGAAGCTGCAGATCCAATTCAAAGACAGGCATCAAACGGAGCCATCAATGCTTAGGACAGAACAGTCTAAATGAGTCTTGTTTTATAAACTATCCCGTGCTTCAAATGTTTGGACAGCTCTGGGACAGGTTTCAATCACACAGAACCAACTCCAACTACAAATACAGAAAAGTCTATGTGATATTCACATTCTTGTTTAAATAGGCAGCACAGATGATGCTCATTTCAATTAGCAGGGATGTGTTTTCTCCAAAAGAAGAATGGAGTAAACCATTTCTTCAATGAAAGCAGGAAATGTATCTCATGATGATAACCTTTGCCAGAGGTAGATCTTTTTAGTGTATGAAAGGATATATAGGAGGTTACCTGTGATTTCTTGTATAGCATCAGATTTCTTGCTCTTTTGTTACATGGGTTCAGACTTTGGATCAAGTCTTTCCAAGGCAGGTTGGAAACCAGACTAATTTCCAAGCATAAAATCAGGAGGGCTCACTGAGATTACCATGTTAAAGCAAACTGCCCACATTGCAAATTTTCTTTCTGTTTCACCAGCATTATTTTGCAATTTTTAAATAATTTTTTCTGTGGTTTAGGTATCAAAACTTAGAGCTACCACAAAAACTCACACCATGGTAATGGCAGCAAAGTCTAAAATTTGTATTTGAACAATAACTGATGATCCCCTTTCCCTGAATCATCAGTAATTAACACATGCATTTAACACACAGTAGTAACCACTCACAACCATTTCGTAGTTACCTTATGCTGTGATAATCAGAAGTTTAACTGCTAGTTTGTGTTACTGAAGTAGCTACTTCCAAACTCCTGCCATATCTGGATTTGCTCCTTCCAGACTAGAGCTCAGCTGGAGCTTCAAATTAAATGCAATGATGATGATGTCCACCTTTTATTATGGAGTTGATCCAGTGTGAAGCTGGTTATTGTGATCTCATCCCTCCAGAAAAAGTGAAATCCTCAGCAAGAGATCTCAAATCCCTCCCACAATAACAGTTTGTTAGCAACTGAAGTCCAAAGTAGACCAGCATGTCCACAGAAGTGCTTCCACTGCAGCCTCATGCTCTTATACTTGCCAGTCAGTAATTTCTCTAAATATGTTTCTCACTCTTTCAAAAGTAGTATTGGATACAAAAAGACAACCTTGTTTGACTGTTAGTTTGTTTGTTTAAAATGTAATTTTGGTATTGAAAACATGAAGGGTATTTTTCAAAACCAAACCAGATTGATTTTAGCAGGGGCTTTAAAACCATCCATCCAGCTGAAACACTTCAATAATATCTGTTCTCTTATCACAACTTTTCACAGCCCACATCTAAGACTAAAATAAAATCACTTATTTTGAGGATCAACGTGTGCAGGAACAAATGCCATGTGCATCTGGGACTTCCCACCCATAAATAATGCAAATTCTATTTCTGTTTCCCCCAAATTAACTGATGTATGCAATTTCCATCTCCTTTCTTCCAGTCTTTGAAGGCAGATCTGCAACACCAAATCACACTCCAAAACTGAAGATTCCTTAAATTTTCACTTCAGAATTCACACGTGTACCAACCATATCATTTTAATTTAGTTGTTAGTATGTACATTAACACTCAAAAGTGTGATAAAAACCAAACAAAAGTAGTTTTTTTTTTAATAAACAGCATGATACAGACCGCAGAGATAAATAAAAAGCAGACTTTTTACAATTTCCCATGAACATGAACTACAATAAGTATCGTAGGCCAAACTTCTGTTATTGAGTAGCACAGCAGAAGGGGTAAAAAAGGGGTTGTGGTTTTCTTTTTTTTTATTTAAAGTATTGCAAGACTATTCTCAGTATGACAACACATGCATCTTGCTGCATCTTAAATACTTTTTGGCCCATTATTACTAAAAATGTCTTGCTTTCTACCTACTTTACCACAGACCTTTATCACAGAATGACACACACATGGCAACACTCCCCCCACCCCCAGTAGTGGTTATTTCAAAGGTAATTGTTTCATATTTCAAAGATATTTCAAGCACAGGTAGGTGTTTATACTTTCCTTTTGATGCACACATGTAACTGTTACCAGCTTCAAAGGAGTTACATAGAAGCATCAAGAGGTGATACCCTCCTGGGCACTATTTCCCAAAACGCCAACAGGATCCTGGGCTGCCTTAGAAAGAGCAGGACAAGGGAGGTGAGCCTTCATCCTGCCCCTCTGCTCAGCACTGGTGAGGCCACACCTGGAGTACTGGGGTCCCCAGTATGAGCCTGACATGGATGTATTGGAATGGGTCCATGAAGGGCTATAAAGATGATGGATAGGAAGGGAGGCTGAGTGAACTGGGATTGTTTATCCTGGTCAAAGAGAAAGCTCAGGGGACATCTTGTCAATGTACATAAATCCTTGATAGAGAGGAGTAAAGACAGGCAAGACAGTGCTGCCCACTGAAAGGATATCAGGCACTGAAATAGAAGACATTTCATATAAACATGAAGGAAAAAATTGACTGTGGATTCCTCTTTCTTGGACAGGCTCTAAATCCAACTGGGCGATGTCCTGGACAACCTATGGCTGACCCTGCCTCGAACAGGGTGGATGGCCTAAATCATCTCCAAAACTCTTTGCCAACCTCACTGATCCAGTGAAAATTCTGGAATTGTGGTGCCATTTACAATGACAACAATGCTTTCAAAATTTCAAGCCTGAGGATCAAGGGCATCAGACTGCATGTATATTTTAAACACTTTTCTCCATCAGTGAGTAGACTTTGATAGTGTATGTGGATATTCACAGATGAAGAGATGTGATGGGGCAAGGAGAAAGGATGATACTCCCAAATGATGAATTACAGGTTTGTTTTCACAAGAGAAAGTGAAGATTTTGGACCACAGCCTTTGTAAGACAAGAGGATTAATCTATTTGTTTTCTTTTCCTAGCCCCAAATGAAACAGTAAGAAAACTTTGGACAGCCTGGGGTAGTTGATAATTCAGTACACAGAACATTATTAATAAGGCCTGAAAATAGATTAAAAGTAGATAAAGAAACAAAGCAGAATGAGATTGCAACTATGAATATCCATATTTTGGCTCCCAAGGATTAACTAAATTGCAACAGGCGTAAGATTCTTGAAAGAAACAGCTTCTGCCTGAATTAACCTTTCCATAGCTTTAGCAATACAATTAAGTCAGGTTTAACTGTGATTAATTATTGGAACAGGTTCCTAAAAAACTTGGTGCAGTTACACTGAATAGTTCCTGAAGCAGTTTAATAACTGCTGGGAATCTGGCACCAGAATTTCAGAAAGAGTCAAGACAGAATAGCGTGGTTTTTGCCTTGTTTATGCTGAAGGAGTACAGAAATAACAGTAAGGACACTTAAGACACACTTAATGCAAAACAGTGGGGACATGATCTTCAAAGTGCAGGCAGAACATTGCTTCAGTTGATCTTCTCTTACAAATATTGTATGATGTTCTTCTGCTATGGGCATGTCCCTTTTCAGGAGAGGTGTGTTTGAGAGGAAAGGGAAGGGACAGAGGGATTCTCCTCTGGCTCAGATTCAGGAATGCTAACACAATAAGTCTTCATACTTTTCAGAGCCTATCCCATAAAGCTCAGAAGTCAAGAACACCCTATTGCAAATTAAGAACAATGATTATTCCTGAGTGTGGGTTCAACAAGTCTGTATGCTATGAAAGAACAGGAAGAGGCAACATTTGAGCTGCCAAGCAACAAAAATCCTGGAAGTCTCGAGAATGAAACAAACTATAGACAAGATTATGGTAGTTTTGGAGGGGGAAAGGCTAGTTAATAAAGACTATTTCAAAGTAAAATTGTCAAGTGTTTAACTGGGCTGCTAGTAAACATTCCTCTCCTTGTGAGAACATCTTTCATACTGAATCACAGGAATAACTAACTGGCATATGAAACCAGAATTAGACTATATATTGAAGTTACATATGCCACTATGAATCCAGAGCAATTCTCATGAAGTCAGTGTTGTACCAGCATAAAATAAAATCAGAATTTCTCAAAGAACAGAGCACCTATAGGTTTCATTATGGTATGGAGATAGAGAACTTCTAATGCCAGTTTCCAGTTGGCTTCTCTTCATTAACACAGATGTAAAAAAACCCCCAAAAACTAAATAAAGAAAAACCCAACAACCAACTGCAGGGGTTGTGAGCTGCACATCATTTTGGACAGATAGAGCTTTACCTAAACTGAGAAAACTTTCAGCACAAAATAAAAAGATACAAATTCATTATTTGTATGAAACATGTATTGCAAAATTAAATTGGGATTCAACAATCTGCAACAACATCCACAGCTATATAGTATTAAAAAAAAAAACAAACAAGTGTGGTTCTTCCATTCAAGTAAAACTAAAACAATAGGAAAAAGTTTAAAAAAAATCTCAGAAGCAGCAAGTTACAATTCTTTCTGTAATACCACACCATTTTCATTAACTTGAAGCATTTTCCAGATGTCAAAGACATCAACAAAATAGTAATTTCAAGTGGCATTTCTAATATTTGCTTTTTGAATGGGTCCAGCCCAAGCCTGCAACCTGTACAGACATGCAAAACAGGAGGAATTCATAATTACTGTTGAGAACAGACGCTGGAACATGTCAGTTATATAATGACAAAGCAAAGAAAATACCTTAAAATTGTCAACAAACATGGGCTACTGACCACTTAAGGGCATTTAATATTTTACATAAAAAGGAAAGTTGGCACAAAAATCCACAAACAACTCGCCAAACCACCAACAGCAGGGTCATCACATACAAAGTTCTTATAAGCTTGGTAATTTCTAGATTATTCTTAATATGCAGGCTCATATCTTCTCCACAAGATGCTAAACCACTTAGAATTTTGGTTTTATTTAAATGCCTTTTTAAAAAAAATTTTTAAAACTTACACTGGAAGTCTGTTTCACCTACGAGAAAACTACTAATGCACCCTTTCAGAACAGAGAAGTAAGCATTCATGAAGTCAGTACAGGTGCTTTTTCTGCTAACTTTAGGAAAGCAAAGAATGTAATTCTAAGTAAAGCTAAGCAGCAGCAGCCTGTTCTGTTACTAAATCAAATGTAGTTTCACAGTTGAAAAAGTTATTAGCTTCAAATTGGTATCTCACTGAAACTTCACTTCCTAATGCTTTGTGATAAAACACATGGCCCAGTCCTGGGCTCCTTGCTCTGGCAGTCTTACAACCAAGTTCTGCAGGAGCAAGGTGTTTAGATTCAATTCAAGCTCAAAATAAGCTACTTTAGTGTTTTGTCCAGCTGATTCTCAGAACAAAGGGGACATTTTCAAATCTCCATGAAGTGGGAATAAGTAAAAATAAGCCAAATTCCAAGCTATCTCTGTAAAAAGCTAGACCTCAGTTGCAGGTGCTTTCATGGTCTGTAAGCAGATCTTATTTCTGATACTGAGAGCAGATGACATCCTCTCATTTACACCAAGGTAAGCAAACAGTACCTCCACTATCTTCAGTTAAGTTACATCAGCACAGAACTGGCATAACAGGATACAGTAATTAGGGTTGAACACTTTGAAGCTGAGAAAAGGATTTTTTTCTCCTGCAACACTAGCAGAATGTTTTTCAAATGCTCATCCTGGTTATGGTAAGATCAACTGCTTAAAGCCCATGCGCTTCTCCTATTTTTTTTTAATTAATTTAAAAGCCGTAATTATCTTGAATTGTATTATATCTGCATCATGATGAAGTTTCCCTTCTTTTACTACTTGATTCTTTTAGTAACTTCTACAGCTTGTGCACAACATTTAATTGTAGTAACTTTTGGAAACAGAGCCTGATTTCTCATACCTCTGTCTGGGCAAAAAGGGTACAGAACACTGTGAGCTTGAGCTGAAAGACGTTTATACTCGTATTTACAGAAGTAAAGGGTCAGGAAGGGGCAAAGTACAAACAAAGTTGGGCTCATAACATCCAATAAATCTGAGTTGATCTTTTCATCCAGGCTGGAAAAAGCTGACCATCTCTTAGATAAACGAGGTAAAGCATTGTTTCAACACCAGATAAATAAGGATAATATAGCACCTAATGTGATGTTTGTGCAACAATTTTACTCAGTTAAAATAAGAGATACAGCCAACAGGGTTTCAGATTTTGTGAGCTAAACTTAAACTGAAACTAATTCATGTTTTAAGAGCTAAACCATTAGTGTGTGTTGACTGTGAAGTAATAGATACAAGGGTAACTTTGCTCTAGAAAGTACAACCAAGATTAGCAGGAGTTAAAATATTCATATGAACAAAAAGGAATATGTAACAGTCAATAAAAAGAGTAATGGGAAGTCTGTTGGACTACTCCAAAATGTTTAGTAGAACTAAGGAAATAAAACTTCACATTTCCCATACTATTCTTGGAGCTTCTGTAGTGTTCACAAAACCAGGTTTTCCCCCACAACATCAAGAGTCCATGTGTGCAGTAATCAACTGCAGGATCCTGACTACAAAAGTGTCTTGAAACACCAATGCCTTGGCTTTACAATCCCCAGAGTCTTTCATAATGTAATTGATTGCACATTTTCAATATATTACAATTTGCTAAATGAAGCCAACCACTCATTACCTCATCAGTACAGCCTGCACAAAGTACAGTTTATTTATATACTTATATTCTAATCTAACACCAACTGTCAGCATATTTTATATTACACGTGGTATTGCACTTTCTGAGTGGCACCTCGGTGCGTGTTTGCAAGTGAACAAGCTGAACCCCCAAAAGCCCCAAACCTTTGGAATTCACTCCAAGTGCTGCCAATCTAGCAAGTTTAAAATGTTAGGGTGAACATCACCCGCAGAATTATGGGCTTCACTAATTAAAAAACCCTGTTTAATAATTAGAAAAACAATCCTACCTGAAGCTGCGCATAAGGGCAATCTGAAATCCTCAGTACTCTGAACAGTTTCAAAAAGTGGTGCCAATTTCATTGATTGCACACATCATAATTGTGTTAAAGGACAACAACTAGATTTTACAAATATATATTACACACAGGCACAAAACAGACAAAGCTATAAAATGTTTGGTAACTCCACATGCTTTGAGCTAGCCAACATATCTGCTGCATGTTGAACTGCTTATTACTGATCATATTGAAAATCTAAATTTCTATTTCTGATGTATTTTACTGGATTCAACAATCACTTCCAAAGGAGGAAGAGGAGAAATGGTAGACCCAAAAATGGAGGGTTTAAATGTATGTTCTTTGAATAGCCAGTATATCACTTCAGTAATGTGAAGAGTGATTCCCAAAACTTTTTTTAAAAGACTTAGGCCAAGTCCATCTCTGGCATTAGTGAGGATATTCCTCACTCCTTTACTGGTACTTGTATTCTCTTTCACTAGGGCTGAATTTGGTCCTAGGAGTATATCTGGTCACCTTCAGTGACATTAATGAAAACGAGCCTTGGACAGATAGAACTGGGCTGCAAAATTAAAAGAGTGAATATGGGACAAATCATGTAAATAAAGAATATATATTAATAATAGTTCCTATTATATAAATAGCCTTTATAAAAAAATAATCTTTCAATAATTTTAATAACTCACCTTTCTTTAGGTTCTGGAAAACATGTATGAAAAAAATCTATTCAGTTCAAGTTAGATTAAAGCAAACCTAAGATGAACACTACAGCTCTCTGTTGCACTAAACCCAATTCTGACCATTCAATTTCCAGGTTAGTCAGTTTTTGGGGATGATAGGGAGTTTCTTTGTGAAGGTATGAATTGCACCCCAAGAAATACTGAGCAGAAGAAACACCATACTGAGTGGGCCTCATTCCTACTGCTTTCAGAAACTGTGCAGATCACAGATCCAGAAATCAAAGGGTCACCTAAACCCCGCAAATGTTAATGCCTCTGAGCACATTTAAAAGGCACTGTTCTCTCATTATTGTTTTTAGATCTTTGAGCTTAAAACTCCTTCCCTTCAAACTATGCTGCATTTGGTATTGCTTGAATTCTCTTTCCACTCTTCTCAATCCAGCACGGTCTCTACCTGCTGTACCAGATCTAAGGTAATATGTGATGGACTCTTATGTTCATGCTAGAGCTATTTTCTTTTTCCTTCTAATTTATCCTATCAAATGAAAATAGGAAACATTCTTCCAAGTTTACCTTTTTGGGCTTAAGGCATAACATGAATCATAGAATCATACCATATGCTGAGTTGGAAGGGACCCACAAGGATCACTGAGTCCCAACTCCTGGCCCTGTACACAGGACACTCCAAGAGTCACATCATGTGCCTGTTGTCCAAATGCTTCTTGAACTCTGTCAGGCTTGGTGCTGTGACCACTTCCCTGGGGAGCCTGTTCCAGTGCTCCATCTCCCTCCGAGTGAAAAACCTTTTCCTGATATCCACCCTAAATCTCCCCTAGATCAGCTTCATGCTATTTCCTCAAGTCCTGTCACTTGTCAGCAGAGAGAAGAGATCAGGAACCCTTCTGCTTCCCCTTGTGAGGAGGTTGAAGACCACAATGAGGTCTCCTCTGAGTCTCCTCTTCTCCAGGCTGAACAGACCAAGTGCCCTCAGCTGCTCCTCATAAGGCTTTCCCTCCAGACCCTTCACCATCTTCATGGCCCTCCTTTGGACGCTCTCTAATAGCTTAATTTCTTTTTCATATTGTAGTGCCCAGAACTGCACACAATATTCAAGTGAGGCCACACCAGTGCAGAGCAGAGCGGGACAATCACCTCCCTCAGCCAGCTGGTGATGTCTGATGCCCCCAGGACACGGTTGGCCCTCTTGGCTGCCAAGGCACTGCTGACACACATGCAACTTGCCCTTTTTCCACAGCTGCTCTCCAGCCTCTCTGCACAGAACCCAGGCTGCTCCAGCCCAGGTGCAGAATCCGGCGCTTGCCCTTGTTAAACTTCACACGGTCGGTGATTGCCCATCTCTCTGCACACATCATACTAAAGCTTAATTTTTGAAGTGTACAATTTTAGTGCTATCTGAAACCCTGTTTTACATTATTTTCCAACAGTTGTCTGAACAATCCATCTCTTTTCTTGCCATAATTTCTAGTGTTGTTCATGGTTTGTGCAATTCCTATGCAACCAGTCATTGCTGCTAACGGGTATTAACAGTGCAGTACCCACAAAGCTGGGTATCAGTTCTTGTTTTCTTTGCTGTCAGTTCAGTTCAAAGCATGTTGCTTTATTGTGTGGAAGATCCAGTCCATTTTTGTTGTCCAGCCACCATGGTGAGCATCATTCATTTGCTTCATGAAGTACTCAAGAGCTTCCTGCTCAGTTTTGTCCAATGCAAGGGTCTTTCGAATGTAAGCAATATCATCAAAGGACTGCAGTTCTGGCATTCCTGAGCCAAGCATCATGGAGAAAAGATTGATGAAGAGATTGGCATGCTGCCGAATTGCTAGGTAAGCCTTATAACACATCTCCTGAAACCTGGAAGAGACCAGGGGAAAAAAGCTCAGTGTATTTCCCCACTAGATGAATATTACTTCTTCACCTCCAAGACAGTTTTCAGGTAACCAATCACTTAAAAATTGTACAGTCCTAGTCTAGTAAGAACACCATAGTGTTGCTGAGAACATACATTCATTTTCCTACTCAGTTTATCTTCATTTGTTTAAGAATTACTAGTTATCAGACTAACATAACAGCCAAAGTGAAGTCAGGCTTTCTATCCTTAAATCTCATTCGCAATTCATGCAACGGCTCAGCACAGTTTTATGGGAGTTCACAGAGCCATTTTAGTCACTGCTACTGAATTTCAGATTTCAAAACATACTTCCTGATATACTGCTGCAAACACTGCTTCCCTGGTTATCATCAAATCTGCATTTCTCCTGCTGTTTGAGGGCAGTAGCTTTTGCTCCTTAGCTACTCTGAAGAATGCACTGAAAACAGGAGCATTTGCTATATCACACTGGATAAGAAATACCCACTTATGCTGACATCACTAACTTAAGTCAGGTTGAAGGGAAAAAAATCCAAAAAAGGCTTCACTGCAGCATTCAACCACTATAATTAAAAATCTGTTTTCCTTTGCTCTCACCATAATGAAATTAAGATTAAAAGTGAAACCTCTCTAAGACTGGATTGCTGGAAAGAGATGTTAAGAATAACTACAGCAACAGATTTTTTTTTCAAGTTCTCTTTTCTCAGCAGGTTCTGGGCAATGCCGCAAACTACAGAGACCAACTAAAGAGCTGATATCACAGCAGCTACAGGAGAGAGAAGTATGGCTGAGTGACCAACATGCACATAAAACCCAACATTTCAGAATTCTCCACAATTGCAGTTTTGCAATACCAGAGGATTTAAAGTGTTAAGTCAAAGAAATTTCAGGTGTTTAAAAAATTATCATCTTTAATCACATGTATGTTGACCCTGCAAACATCAAGTGAGATTTCTTGGACCAAAGGTCACGTCAGTGCAAAGATTACCTACAGATTTACATGTGGGTGGCTGATCTTCTACTAAAGAATTGTAACATACACACTGAAAGTAAATTAAAATATTGCTTTTCAGATAAAAGATCTAATTATTAAATGTCACTAGTAGT
>VYZS01085633.1:32106-43921 GCA_013400695.1 Neodrepanis coruscans | reverse complement strand
TTTTAACCCAAACCATTACATGGCTGTATCTTCTCCACCTGTCAACATGTCAGGTCTTATACCAAATGTCCTACCTTGACCCTTCTGCAGGTTGATTTTCAGTCTAAATATATTTTTAGAATGTCTTTAGCAAACAGGAAATCTCCAAGGTAGTTCATTATTTGTCACTCAAATGTATACCTTATGATCAACTCTATTTTAATTTCAAGTATGGTAGCTTTGTGTATCTCCCTCTAAGGTACCTGCCTTATATTGAGCCATTAAATGACTGTGGTTAGGTCTATCAGGCAATTTCTTCACAATAAACTGTTAGTGTTGACCACTGAGTTGAAATATATCCCTTCTTTCTTTGTGCCACCTTCAAGTGCTGACCACATTTTTCTGCTACGATAGCTGCTCTGAATTCAAAGGCATAGTATCAACAGAAGGGCTTCTGACTAACAAAGGACTAAGAAATGTGCTTACTTTCTTTTGCTTATTTTGAGTGTTTCAAATATAATGCTGTAGCTCCTGTACTGTCTCTCTAGACTGACCATTCCTGCAATCTACAAAAAGAAGTAGCAGATAGGTCAGCAGCTTGCTGCCAGGTCATGCTCTGAAGGCCCAAACCCTATATTATATAGCTTTAACTTTGTACAAGTTTGCTAAAGTGTAGTTTATGTGTCTTTTCACCTCTGCTAAGAATTTCTACATGACAGGATTTTTTGCAAGGTAAGAGTTCTCACTCTTTTGGAGATTGAACTCAAAAAGAAGACATTACATCTACGAAAACCAGTCAAAGTTTAATGAAAAGCCTTGAAACTGAGGATGTGGTTCTGTGCAAAAAACCAAAGGTTAGTGAGGAAAAAGAAGATAGGAGGAAGAGCGGGGTCTTACTAAAACCCCTGACCCAATCCAGCAAGCATGTCATGGCAAGGACAGTACCGTAGGAGAGACAGCTGTGGAAAGGGATGTAAAGGCTGATGTGATGGTTAGACATGAAAAATAGATAACCACGTAAAACTGTAGAGCCTCTGGAGTTCATTATGTGTACTTTGGAAATAATTCCTACATACCAAGCACTCTGTCCCCAGAAAATATATTATCTTTCATGTATAATCACATGAATTTGCCATTATGATTTTCTTACCTTCTTTGTTTAGCACCTATGTTTCTTCCATTTTGATTCAAATGATAATCTAGGTATTTAGGGTAAAAACTATACCCATTTGTCTAGTTTTATAACACCTGGTATAAAGATTTTAACCTGTCTCACAATAATACTACTGGATACGCTGTTAAAAAAAGTGTTCCTCTGGCTGTTATTTTTGCTTTTGTTTCCTATTTCTGTATTATGTCTTTTATAATGGGATGCTGGTCTGAGTTTCAGTCTTCTGAAAACAAACAGAACTTGAATGTAGTTTCTGAGTTGATGTTAGACTGCAAAGTTTTTACTGATGACTTAGTCACAGAGAATGATCCTAGGACTGCAGAATAATTGAATCAAAAATTTGTGTCCAATCAATAAATTTTCAAAATAGTGGTTGTTTTTGCTGCTGTTGTTATTCAAGATTTCTTACAATTTATTAATCATTGGAATGCAAATAGAGAGTTACTTAATGTTTTGAAGTTTACTTAAATGCTGAGATATTTAAGAGATCAATAAAGGGAGGGAGAACAAAATCTCTTCATGAGTACAAAGGCTTGATCAAAGAGGCAAGGGAGGTAGAACTCATAAGTTCATTTGAATAATTTCTGAGATGCTCTGATTTAATGAAAAATCATCCTTTTGAGGGCATAAGCAGGTTTGACTTAGATTGTGATAGAGCTTGGGAACAATGTAATAAGCTTATATAATTTGCAGGCACAAGACATGGTGAGGCAAAGCCTTAGCTACAAATTGGCTCTTAGAGTGAAGGAACATATGGTGGGAATGTCCAGGTTTCATAGCATAGTCAGAAAATGCCAGGCAGGATTTCATTCTTCCTCCTTTTGACATTGTTTCTCACTGTAAGGATATTCCTAAATGTCTCATATTTGCATGTGTCATTCGGTTGTTCTTAAAATATCTCAGGTTGTTTCTGTCCCTTTCCCTTCACATTCATCTCCTGAGCAAACTTCCTACCCTTTTCATCTTGGTGCAGTATAGAAGCAAGGGCTCCTCACCCTCTGCCCTTACCTGGTCTCACAGGAGAGTGCAGGAAAGCCAAATCATCTGGTCATCTGAGCTATGAATAAAAACCTTCCCAAACCACAGTGAACTGAGAAAAAGTTTGTACCATACAGATAAAATTTTCAGTATTTTCAGCTGCTTATGTTCAGTATCTGTCTACTCAGCAGAAGAGCAAAGGTATTTTGTTGCAAAGATTTGAAAAATGGTTTTGGCTTACTGCTGGCTGAAGTGTGACAAATGGTGACAGCAATGCTAAGACAGAAACATTTATACTACTCAGTGTCTCTTCCCTGCTCTAAAATATAGCAATGCTGAAATTCAGCATTTAGAGGAGGAGGAAACAATCTCACAGAGAGAGAAAAATTTATTATGCTTAAGCACATGCTCATAAAATATCCATCTCAAAGGACTACACATCATAAAAATGAACCACATTGGAGCAGTGCATTAAGAACTGCAGCCTATGGGAACGATCCACTGTATACTGAAGGAAGAGAAGATGAAGACTGAACTCAAGCCCAGGAAAAATTAAGAGGTTGGAGGAAGGTATTTTAGGATTTGGGTTTGTTTCTCACCATCTTATTCTGATTTGACTGCTAGTAAACTAAACTGATTTCCCTGAGTCAATGCTGTTTTGCCAGTTATGGTCACCAGTAAGGGATATCTCCCTGTCTTTATTTTGAACCATGAGCCTCTCATTATATTTCATTATATTTTCCCTATCCTGTCCATTTGAGGATGGTGACAGAACAGCTTTGGTGGGCACTTCGGGTCCAGCCAGGTTCTGCCCAATACACACCCTTAAAACAGGGACTTCACCTAGTTCACAGGATTAGCTGGTAGCATTTAGGTAAATAATCAGTCCAAGTCTCTTATCATGCAACATTTAATCACAGAACATCTGTTTAATAGAGCATATTTTTGTAAAGAGACTCTTAGAAGGTAAACTATGAAGTGACTTCAACATCAAGCAAAATTGCCATGTTTGATATGATCCACTAGATTTTTTTTTTTTTGTCTGAACAACTGGGAAAAGAGGAGGGAAAGGTGGATCAAAACTTACAGGTCAGACCATTATTTGATGTGAATGCTGCTGATGACAGAAACAAATCTTCTGACTCTTGCTTCTTCTGGCTAAGTCCATGTGTTCTAGAGTACTGAAGCATCAGATTAGATATGGAAGAGGATACTGGTCTAGTGTATTCTAGCTTTTAGATACAAAGACTTCAAAATTAGTCTGAGGGACAAGGAGAAATGAAACAATATGTAATATATTACATATATATTACATATATTACACATTCATGTCTATGATATTTGGAATTGCATGGCATTCAAACTGTTTTTGCTTTATGTCTTGGGGTTTTTTTATTATATATTTTTAAATAAAATATAATTTTATATTTTGAAATTATTTTTTAATTATAGATTTTGAATTCAAAAGCTACAGGACATTTTTGAAAAGCATTTATGGGGATGCCTTGGGGTTTTTCTCACATATTTTTTGGATTTTGGCTTGACTGTATAGTTTCACTCAAGGACTTTTTGTCAGCCTTTTTCCACATCTCGTGAATCTATGTTTAGCATTCCATTTGAGACAAATAGCCTGTAGCAAGGACATTGTAGAAGACCAGACAAAATAGAGATCCAGAGAACCTGGAGAAGCTGCAGGGTGAGGTAAACCCAGAGGAGGGCACAGGGGTGACACAAACTCTGGTTGGATATGTTACGGGATGGTAGAATTGATGAATGTTTTATATGTGGGATGATAAGGGTGGCCAGAGCACATCTTGAATCTGGAAATTTCCATTCAAGAACCTTCACTTTCCTTTTACCTCTATTAACTTTGTTTGGAAAGTTTTTTTCTTCTTCTGATTTTAGACATCAATGGGAAGATTCAAAGCTTCAGAACTTCATACAAACTAATTTGCAATTCAAGGTAGTAGAGGTGGCTAGTTTGGGATAGATCACACAGAACTATTAACTAATAATTTTAATGAGCTTTCCTAATTTCATTAGCTGAACTTTGAGTAAGGTCCTCTTTTGAAAAAGAGTATCTGCTTACAGTAATTTACTTGACTCTTGACTTTGGATTTAAGAAACAGAGCCAGAGAAAGAGGAAAAGAAGGCAATTAATTTATTTTTTATTTTTTAATATTGATATATATTTCATTTCCCAGAGCCTATCGAAGCATGATAAATAACTCAGAAATGTTGTAAGAACAATTTTACATGTTATCATTCACATTCAAGCATAGACAAACTGTTAGTTCATAATAATTTATTACGTTTTTTGAATTTTTGGGCTAACAAGCTGTAATTTTCAAGAAGTACACTGTAGTGCAATGCATGGTACAATCACAGAGTAGTAAGACTGTTTTAGCTTACATCTATTTACATATACATATATATATACTTGTATGCATAAATTTTGCCTTCTTCTATGTATCACAGTGAACAGAAGGATGCAAAAAAGGACAGTAAAATAATCCTGCAGGTTTTTAGAGAGAATTACTATAGTGGCAAAGGATAATGTGTGTTAAGCTGGTTGTTTAAGCAGGAAGGAAAGGTATGATTTTGAACAGTGACACTGATAGTTCATCACTGTGCTAATGAAGTCACCAATTCATTTGCATCCCACAAGTTTAAAGAAACATGGGATGTAATTTTTCACTGCAAGAAATCAGTAACATTGTTGATTAGCAGATTTATAATAATAAATGATGGTGATCAAACTAATATGAAATAGACTTTAGGGATGAAGATGTATACTTTCAAAATATTTTCAGACTAAAGGCACAAGGCAGGCCTTGCTAATGATGTTACTGGGCATGTCCTTAAAATACCACTTTACATTCATTAATTTCAAATTAGACCCCATGGTTGAAGTTCACTCCAGGCTTCTCCCAATATTCACCTTGTCTTGCAAAGAGTCACAAATCTTTAAGTTGCATACATTTCATTTGCTAGACCTCTTCAGCGAATAATGTTACATTTTTTGCATAACGAAGATAAAGTCATTTTTCCACAAAGTAGTTCAAAGCTAAGGATGTAGTCACACACTTGTTTAGTAGGAAGCATCACAGTATCACCTAGGCTAATGTAAATTAAAATAATAGATTTAATTTGTGTTTTCATCTGATCTGTACTTACTGATCCAAGTAATCTTTGCTTTCCTGACTTGCTATTTAATATATTTTATTATTTTTTCTTATTGAAATGTAATTCTCTCTAGCCTCAGTCCTGAATCTTGATTGCTTGGAAGTGCATACACACAGGCACACATCCTTACAGATAAATGCATATTCATCTCGATATCTGCGTACATGCCTTTGCAGAATACCACTGTAAATGTCTGAAGTGCCTTATTAATATTACTTTTCTTTATTTCAGCAAGAGTAAAAAGATCCTTTTATTATCTTGTATACTGTCTATCTTCTACTTTACACCCTTCAGAAGTTTTAGTTACCAGGTGGATTGCATAGCTGCAAAAAAATGTTTCATATTTTTGCTATCTAAACAAACGCTCCAAGGATGCTTACCACTGGACCTGTTTACTTTGTGCTTCATACATTAGATGGCTAAGGAAGGAAATGAACTCCCTGTGTGCTAGAAGTATCAGTATAAAAGCACTAACCTCACAGACTGAATTCTAAAAGTAATGATCAGAACACCCAAAAGCCTCTCTGATCAGAATTCATTGCAAACACCTAACTCACAGATCCCTACAGATTTCCAGATTTTACAAAGTGCCTAATGAGGTGAAGTTTATCTCTCAAAACCTTTGTCACATCCAGGCATAACTAGCAATAGTTATTTGCCAGACTACAGCTTAAGGGGGAAACTAAATCCTAGCAGGTTATCCTTCCAGAACAAAGTGGAAATGTGCTTTTATAGGTAATATCATATAGAACACTCTTCATTCAGATCTCCAGTCTACGTGTTGAAATCAGCATGAAATTTGTCTCATATTATTAGTTTCTTCATAGAAGTGACAGAATGGAAATACAAAGCCACATGTAAGAGTGTAAAGCCATTATTTAAAGCCAAGAGTGAAATTCTTCCACATTGTTATGGAAGGAGTAATATGTCCGCCACTCATTTACAGGCAGTCAAAGAACACAATGTATATGTAGCTCCAAAATAAACTCTTATTTGCTCTGTTTAGTTTTTAACAGTCAAAGCATAACAGCTCTCAGTCCGGTAACAATAATGCTAATGCTTACAATGTAAAGCACCTGGTTTCTGTTGGGAGTTGTTACTGTTACAATAAGACCAATAGATTCAAATATCTGCTCTATTTCCTGCATCCTGAATCTCCACTATTCTGATCATCCACAGTCTGAGTGGGCAACCTGCTTTCAGGCAGGATTATTTGGTGAGTTATCATATTCCAAATGAAATGCTCTAGTAATGCCAGGGGAGTGCGGCATTACTACAACAGAGTTATGGGTGGGACTTTCTTCTTCATCAGTCTAAGATTTACTCAGTATTATTTTTATGTACTTCAGACAGCTTATTTGTTAAAATAACTGTCTGATTGCCTCGTCAATTTAGTTATACCATATTCATTTAGATGTGTTTTTCCTCTGTGTACAGGAAGATTTCTTTTATATTACAATCCATGTGAAAATGCATAGACAAAAAAACTTGACTCAAATATAAGTTGAAAAATTCTTAAACAGTAACCAGATGATTCTCAAGCTCAAAGTAGCAGATAAGGTTGTGGATACATGGCAATTGGGTAATTTTGTCATCATGAGTAGGATCAGATAAGCGATAATCATCTGTTCAGAACTGAGAGGTAGTCACTGGCAGACTTGTGTAACTATTTTTACAACTAAATGAAGGCCAAATTAACCAATCCAGAAAAGGCTTCACAACAAGGCCTAAGGCGCATTATAAGTCTTATTAATACTAAGAAGCACAAACCCCAGTATTGTCACTCAACAAGTTGGCTGTACCATAGGAGTTAAGGCACTTCAACAGTCCTTAATGCAGTTTGCCTTAGTCTGAAAGTGTCTCAGACACCCCTTCCTCTGATGAACACTCCCATATTTTCTTCTTCTTTTAAAATGGGTTATTCTATATCTTTATTTAGTAGTTATTGGTGAAAAAGTCTCTTGCCTTCGGTGGCTAACCCTGAAATTTATCACCCTTGGAAAAGGACAGTTAATTTAGTAGAGGTTATCTTCTTGTCTTCTTCTATCCTTATTTCTAACCTGAAGGCAGGAATGAGTAAATCACTTACTGACTCTGATTTCCATGAAATCTGTTGTTCTTCTTTGGACTTTGCACTGCTTAAACACAGACAGCTCAACTTGTTTTTATTTTCCTAAAAGCTAGTTTACATGTCTTGAAAGTGCAGAGACTATTCTGTAAAGCCTTCTCGGGTCTTGGGTTTTAAAAATCATACAAAGTATCCCTGTGCAGTAAAACCAAAGAATCAATTTTTCCTTATTACAAATCCTACTCAGAGATGAACCAATTCTTCCCTTGTCATCTGAGCCATTGTGTTCGAGTATATGTGAACAAGCTCCATCTCTTTATGTCTGTAATTTATGCAATATATGTTAGAAAGAATATTTTCATTGTTTCATTTTCTTGATTATAATATATAATTAAGATTTGCCTTAAAACACTAATGGGAATAACAAAGGCAAAAGCTTAGTTTCATATCACTTAACAGAGGTCTAGTGCTGTAAACTTATCACAAATGCTATTAGCCTTTTTTGCAGAGTGTATGGTGTTTATCTCTGGGTTAATTATAGCACTGTCTTGAGGAAATCCACTGAGAGTGAGAAAAGGTATAGACCTAACCTCCTTTTCTGTTGGCAGTAGGAAAAGCTGACATCTGGAGGAAAATGTTGGATAAACAGATCCTTTGGCTAGCCCACTGATATTGAAGTGGTATCCCACTGATATTCACAATAGGTGTTTGCTTTGACATAGTATTGTAAAATTAGCAGAGTTCTCCTTTTCCTGCAGATTTAACTTCTCCCCTTTCCCATCCTCATCCCCACAGGCCCGTGACAGAAGGCTACCTCAGATAAGCGGAGCCATGTATCACATAACTCTATCATGCTGGCAGCTGTTCCTGGGCCTGGCTGTGCTGCTAACCTTCACAGACCCCACCAGGGGCTGCCCAGCCCGCTGTGAGTGCTCCGCACAGAACAAGTCTGTCAGCTGTCACCGAAGGCGTCTGATGTCCATCCCAGAGGGCATTCCCATTGAGACCAAAATCTTGGACCTCAGCAAGAATCGACTGAAGAGCATAAACCCTGAGGAGTTCACATCATATCCTTTGCTAGAGGAGATTGACCTCAGTGACAATATTGTCTCCAATGTGGAACCTGGAGCCTTTAACAATCTCTTCAACTTGCGTTCTCTGCGGCTGAAAGGAAACCGTCTGAAGCTCGTCCCTCTTGGGGTGTTTACTGGGCTGTCAAACTTAACAAAACTTGATATAAGTGAAAACAAGATTGTCATTTTGCTGGACTACATGTTCCAAGATCTGCATAACCTAAAATCCCTGGAGGTTGGGGACAATGATTTGGTGTATATAACACACAGGGCCTTCAGTGGGCTGCTTAGCCTGGAGCAACTCACCCTGGAGAGATGCAACCTCACAGCTGTACCAACAGAAGCTCTTTCTCACCTCCACAACCTCATCAGTCTGCATTTGAAACAGCTCAACATTAATGCTTTGCCGGCGTATGCTTTTAAAAGACTGTTTCGCCTGAAAGATCTACAGATAGAGGCCTGGCCCCTCCTGGACATCCTGCCTGCCAACAGTTTGTATGGCCTCAACCTTACTTCTCTCTCCCTCACCAACACCAACCTGTCTGCCATACCTTACCCTGCTTTTAAACACCTAGTTTACCTGACACATCTCAACCTCTCTTACAACCCCATCAGCACCATTGAAGCAGGCATGCTGTCAGATTTAGTGCGTCTGCAGGAGCTCCACATAGTGGGCGCCCAGCTGCGCACCATTGAAACACATGCTTTCCAAGGGCTCCGATTCTTACGTGTTCTTAATGTGTCGCAAAACCTGCTAGAAACCTTAGAAGAGAATGTATTCCATTCCTCCAAAAGCCTTGAGGTTCTCTGCATTAACAACAACCCTTTGGCTTGTGACTGCCGTCTCCTTTGGATCTTGCAGCGGCAACCCACCTTGCAGTTCGGGGGTGAGCCACCAATGTGTGCTGGTCCAGATAGTGTCAGAGAGAGGTCATTCAGAGATTTTCACAGCACAGCTCTCTCCTTTTACTTCACCTGTAAGAAGCCCAAGATACAAGAAAAGAAGTTGCAGTACCTGCTAGTGGAGGAAGGGCAGACAGTGCAGTTGATGTGCAATGCTGATGGAGACCCGCAGCCTACCATCTCCTGGATTACCCCACGCCGGAGGCTGATCACAAATAAATCAAATGGCAGAGCCACTGTGCTGGGAGATGGCACCCTGGAGATCCGATTTGCTCAAGACCAGGACACTGGGATCTATGTTTGTATTGCAAGTAATGCAGCTGGGAATGACACCTTTTCAGCCTCCCTTACTGTAAAGGGATTTACTTCAGACCGTTTCCTTTATGCCAACAGGACCCCTATGTATATGACAGACTCCAATGACACAAGTTCCAATGGAACTAATGCAAACAGCTACTCTCTGGACCTTAAGACAATATTGGTGTCCACAGCTATGGGCTGTTTCACATTCCTTGGAGTGGTTTTATTTTGTTTCCTTCTTCTTTTTGTGTGGAGCCGAGGGAAAGGCAAACACAAAACCAGCATTGACCTTGACTATGTCCCTCGCAAAAACAATGGTGCTGTGGTTGAAGGGGAAGTAGCTGGACCACGAAGGTTCAATATGAAAATGATTTGATGGTATCCTTCTAGCAGTGCTTTTTCTGTGGCATTAAAACCAATTAAAACAGCCTGGCATATCGGAATCATTAGGCAGAAGCACTTAGAACTGTCAGTGTATCAAAGGTTATACGAAAATGAAACGACTATTTGCGGTTATACAACAGAGCCTCCAGACTGTGAGGCAGATGTGTCAGGGCCTTTCATAGAACTGGGAAATTGTACTGTTTGCATTGCAAATATTGGCATTCTGGGGATATCAGCAATGAACCACTGGCTCATGGACAATTGTTCAACATTTTCTACTGCTACAAAAGAAAAAAGAAAAGAAAAAATAAACAAACCTACAGTGTAGGATTTACATACTTAAAGAGAAAGACACATTTGTCTAAAACATACTCTACAGTGAAATTTGTATCTATATATCTCATTTGGTAAAACTTTGCATCCTCGCTTCTAGTTGGTTCAACACTACAAAAAATTGGTAGGTTGTTTTTTTTTAAAATTTACATCTATACTGTGTACATTTTAAAGCAATACAAATGAGAGGTTGTGCTTTTAGATATCCACCGATACTGACCCAAGTGTGATGTCACCCTTCTTTTAACTAACACCGAACTCAAATTAGATTCTTGTAGTTACTAATTAGAAATTACATATTTTTCTTCTAGTGTAGAAGGCCAGAGCTGAATAGTTGAGGAAAAAAACACTCAACTCTGTTGATCTTCTCCTCATATAAATATAAGGCATATGCCTAGTTTTGATACAAAATGGAATATTTTTTATATCTATGATATCACACTGGACCAGTTTACTGTAACATAGCCCTGGTTCTCACCCAGGGAAGGCAACCTATTTGTCAATGCTGGCATAGAGGAGTTGAATTCTACCTTGAAGAGAGAAAATTGGTTTTGTTAGCCCTGATTTTAATTTCAAAGCTACTGTTAAAATGTTAATGTATACTGGGCAAAATAAAGAGCATAATACATTCTGCAGACTGCTTGGGAAATATGGTCATCTTACTATTTTATACAAATAAATTAAACCATATGAACATTCTTCTACTAAGAATGAACTCTTCTCCAATGCCAAGTAAACTACACTTGTTCATGCACAATATGGGGATTATAATACTAAAATAATGGTTAAAACATCATAGCCTCAAAAAGGCTAACATACTGCCAGATTTAATTAACCTCTAGCCACTGTTATTCTCATCTTGTATATTTGTAGATAACACATAGACACAAATCTAATTTCCAAGAACAGATTACTTAGCTATTCTTGATGCCATTTTAATAACAATGTGGTTCTGTTTCTTTCAGGGGCAGTATCTTAGAGCAAAAGGGGTGAGTTATTCCAGATTTTAGGAATCATTTTTAATGGAGAGAAGACAGAAGTGAAACATTAGTTCAGTACAAGTAACCTTTTGTTTGTTTGTTTTATGTCTCTAAACATATCCTCAAAAGACTGAGGAGTGAAACTTTATTTTTTACATTAATACCACTGTTCTTATTTTGAAATTCTCAGCAATTGCAAGATACAAAGTTTTTCAGCCACCTTTCAATTTTCCAGCAATTAAGAGCCATAGGTTTGTCCTATGCAGTTGATAACAAATACAATTTTTAAATGATTGACATAACCTGGAGTAAGGATGGCAATTACTTGTGTGTGTGTGTGTGTGTGTGTGTGTGTGTGTGTGTGTGTGTTTAACCAAAATGCATATGAAAATATTATAAGACAGAACATTCAGATTAATGTGATTTAAGACCCTGTGTTCAGTCTCAATATTAGATTTCA
>VYZS01085633.1:4421-16491 GCA_013400695.1 Neodrepanis coruscans | reverse complement strand
AAATGTCAGTGAAGCATGTTGGATAGTTAATGACTGGTTACTGCCTTGCATCCAGCAGTCACTGGGAACTGTTTGTGAGGTACGGACCTATCTGGCATGATTAAAAATAACGACTAGTCCTTGGGAATGGTATTAACCAGTACATCCATTTTGTCATTCAAGACAATTAAATCAAGATGCTGGAAGATGTGTTCAAATCATTGAAAACAGAAGGAAGTACTTGCTCAATATGCATGCCGTCTTGGAGAACTGCACCCAAGAAGGCATGTGAGAGATCAATTTCTCTTTTAAGTGATAAATTACTGAAGCACAAGCCCAAACCCCTAAAAACAGGAGGAGATATGTATTAAAAACAAACAAACAAACAACAACAACAATCACAAGAGTTTTGCTCTGGTGGCTTCTATGAAGTAAGAATGGAAAGTCAGAAAGGTGTTTATGAGATGTACTCATCTCTGACTCTTAATTTGATTGGGAAATTTTTTTCTCATTATGATAAAATGCTCCCTCCAGGTCCTGTATAAACACAAGGCTTCTCTTCTCTCCTTGTTCAAAAAGGAGAGCTCTAAACCACCTTATTTAAGTAGAAATACTATCTAAAAATCCATTCTGTTCTGTTCAAAACATCAATCCTTTCTGGATTTTCAACAGCTGTTGTAATTGTTTTTCATAGAAATTGATTTTAATTGTAACACTGTTCTGCTACTGCCCTATCGTCTGTGTCCTTTGAGTTGTCAATTATTTAAATGAAAAAATAAAGGCTTGAAATTGCATTGTTGTATTTGATTTCTATGTTTCAATTGTCTTATCAGAAAGAAAGTTAAGTATTTCATCTCCTGAGGCACAAAAAATACTTTCCTTAAAATAAAATAAAAAAAAAAAACAGAAATCCATTAGTGTTGCATTTGTGTTTTTTAAGACTAAAGTTTGAGGATGTCATTCTAGTGTTCTGCTATAGTTTTGGAAAGATGCATAGCATTTCAGTGAGTATATTGATTATAAAGAAAAAAGTTTTTTCATAAATATTCTAATAAGTTAGCATTTTCTGCATATATAATCTATTGTCTCCCAGCTAGGATAGTACTTGCCATGTCATTGTCACCTTCCAGCCTGCCCTTCCTCACACTTTTCTACCAGTGTGTCACTGAAAGTTCCACACGTGGCATTCTTATTCAGTCCCAGGATCATCAAATGTAAGGATTTGTCCTAGTGCCTTCTTCCCAGGCAAGCATGTGCAGATGGGATCCAACTGCTGAAGAGCTTCTGATCCAGGAGCTTTTAATGGTCTCTGCCACACTGCCAGCTTTTCCCTTCTGTCCACTGCTACCTTTGCTAGTCACCATTGCTATAAAGAAGGCACATCTGCCCCCACAGATGGAAACAATTCTTCTTTGCTTTAGAGATTGACGTGCTCTCAGCCACCAGCCAATCCTGTTCTATCCAGGTACTTACACATCTGGGCTCTGGTTTCCAAACAACAGTCAGAACAGTTCCAATGACAACCAACCTATGTGGTGGGCTGCTAGGGTGGCATGGATAGCAGGCAGGAGCATCTGGAGCAGAGACAAGCCTTGGGACAACTCTATTTGTTGGCTACAGAGTGACTTCTAACAGCAAAATACCTTAATAAGAGCAAGTAGTTGCCAGTGGGACCTAATTGGGCTCAAGACAACTCAGCCAAATGCTTGGTCACGAGTGTCAAACACCAATACTGAACAGACAACACAAAAAATAGGGGAAAGAGTGGAAAGGTGCCTCTCAGGAAGCCCCAGAAGAGTGTGCAGAGGCACAAGTGATGGTGGAGCCAGAATGCTACCAGGGTAAACACTGCTGCCAGGGCTCATTGCAGCAGACTGAAATGAAACTATGAGCTGAAACACAATCAGTATTCATTCCCAGGCACTGACAGAGTGTGCCCAGCCTGGCTCACACCTGAACTCTTCTGTGTGGACAAGGCCTGAAGAGTCAAGTGCAGCTTTGGCTGGTGCTTGTTCCTGCTTTGGAGGCTGCTGGTGGCAGATCTTGGTGCCCATCCCCAGAACTGTCCCCAGTGTTTCAGTGGCCCTACCTGGTGCAGGAAGCCATGCACTGCGGGGCACTTTCAGCAGGGTAATACACTAAGCCATCAGGAAGCCAGACTGGTCTCTCCATTATAGCCTATCTAGGCCCTCAAGTTCTCAGTGCAAGCAGAAGCTGACTTCAGAGAACCACAAAATGCCTTCCTCAGAGCCACCAACTGCTGGAATCTAGTGAGAAAGGTCTACCAGACAATCAGAAGCCCCCAGCTTCCATGAACCCTTGGCCTCTCTGCCGTCCTTTCCCCAGTACACAACATTCCTAACTGTGTTGCTGAAAAAGGCCAAAAAGGAACCCTCTTTTTTGAGTACTGGAAAAAAAAACATTCCTTTTTTAAGTGCACCCAGGTGTGCAGGAAATCCATTGCAAACTGTGCACATGGAAATTCACAGGTTACATACTTTTATGCTGTAGTTTCTAGACATTATGTCACTGCTACACCCACTTTCCAAGTCTGTTCCACCTATTACTCCACCCTAGCCATAACTCTAGGATTAAGGTCCAAGGTCTCCAGACAACTCCCTAGAGCCTGATTCCATCCTCTTCCTCAGCTTGCCCCTTGTGTTCTGGCACAAAATCAGCCTCCTGGAAAGGTTTCAAAGTTCACAGCTGGCCTGGACCAGCTCGTTAGCTATGCTTTCTTTTTCTACCTTCTTTATCAGTGTCTATCTCAAGGTAGGAGAGGCCTTCTTCTTTATTGAAGAATGATAAATGCCCTGGGAATGCATAGAAACTGTTTAAAAGAAATGAAGGAAAATTTTTAACATTTTCCTTAAGGCTACATGTGAGCAGAGTACTAAAAGGACAGTGCCCAGAGCTGCCCTCAGAGTGACATCTGGGCAGTACTTTCCAATAGCCATCCTGATACTCTTAGTCTGATGATGTGACTGGAGCTCTAGTAGGTCTATGAAGCCAAATAAGAGTTCACCTTTTGTGCCTAGGATCTTCCAGGCAGTTAAGGCTAGTGCTCTTCAAAAAAACTCTTCTGAAAGGTCTGTCTGCATTGAAGAGATAAATATTGGCTCAATAATCCCTATAGAGATGCGCTGCTGAGAAGTGATAGCTTTGGACCAAGAGAAAGGAGTTGTGGCTTTGCAGTACCATGAAGGTAAAGGACAAAGGTGTTCTCAAACAGGCTTGTGAAAGAAATAGTTTTACAGCACAGAGGCCCAGAGCAAGTTGGAACATTAAGGTCAACTGGAGTGAGAACAATCAAAGTCGAGCATTCAGTGCCCCAGAACAAGGGATTGTAAAAAAATATATCCTGTTTCTGGCTATGAGAAGGCTGGATGCTGTCAAGTAACTGCACACTTCTTTGGTCGAAATGAGTTGTTTGATTTCTCAGAAACAATAGAAACAGAAGAGGTATCATAGCCCCCTGCATTTGTCACACACCTAACACAGCTAAAGTCATTATGATCTGCACCTCTGCCTGATATGAAAACAAAATGGGATCAAGAGCTCATGAATACAATTTAGTATCAGAATCAGTGCTGTGTGCTACTGCAATACTGCAACAGTGTTGTCTTACAGCTTAACTGCATGTTAAGAAAACAGTATGTTGGATTTCTTAACTATCACTTTTAGTGACAGCTTGCATCCTGGTGAGGATACCTCAGAAATGAGCCAAGTCTCATTCAGAATAGAAACATAGTGGTGCAGGAGGTTCTTCTTTGTTGGCACTTTGTTTTATAATTCATATATTTTCCTGTGTTTGATTGGCCTTCTGATTGCAGTATTCTCCCTAAATGAACTTTACAGGTAAATTATGAGGAAATATTCATCTTGTTTGTAGATTTTTAGGTATAAGCATATGTTAAATCAAATAAAAGCAGTACCAGTCTTTACCTATATAGTCTCTTTGAGCTATTAACAGATTTGTTTTCTCCTCTAAATGTGTGTCCAGCTTTCCTCCTGACAGGTCATAATGTAAAATTCCTTTTCTAGAAAGGACGTATGAAAACCACTCAAGGTCATCTATATTGCTTTTATAGAGGAATAACGTGCCTTAATTTAATTTTTATCATTTTTTTTACTTTCAACGGCCGGAATCAGGAAATCACTTTCTCTTTTGATCATTAGTTTTGTGGGTTTTTTTTGTTTGGTTGTGGTTTTTTTTGGTTTTTTTTTTTTTCAATGAGAAGATACTCACTTTTGATGTCTGTGAATTTACTGATGGTAAGCTCTGTCCTCTCATCCAGATCATCGGTAAAGATATTAAAGATGACCATTCCCAGTACTAAAACCTGGGGAACATCACTAGTGACTGGATACCAGTTGGATGTCCACCACCACTCTCTGTGCCCAGCCTTCCTGCTAGTTTTTTTACCCAATCAGATTTTTCCAGAGCAGCCTAAAACATAAAATTAGTTCCAGAACAGAAATAAATCAATAGCAACAAAGCCCTACCCCACACATTCATACCACCATCAGTTTACACTACAGGGCAGTGTGTTACCTATTTATTACAGTGTGCAGATTAGCAGAGTAAGTGAGTTAGATACAAAAGAGTAAAAAAGTGCTTGAGAAGAACTCTGAGTTTATCTCAGAGGCTTAAATCTAGTCATCTCTCTCTCTTCAGCTGTTGTAAATGCCTAAAAAGAATCTAACTGTTTGGGCAGTTTTTAATCATAATATCCATAGGAAGGAGTCACAAAAATCTAAACATCCAATTCTATCCATTATTCTTCTATTATAGATGGCTCTATTTTCATAATAGCTGCATTATTAGGACTATCTGGCATAGCCATATGTGTCCTTTCCCAGGTAAGGAGATTAATCTTGTTCAAAATTCACTAATGTTAGCACTGGAAGCACCCACTCACTTCTGACAGGGCAATTATCCCACTCATTGCCTGGTTTGACCTTTGGCAGGTCATGGATTCACACATGAGCCATGGACCTGCAGTTCGCTGGCACCCAACTGCTCTTGCTCCAATACTGCAAATCTGAAGATTCTAGGTTGGTGTTGAGTTTCTGCCAAGCAAGCAGTGAAGGTCTGGACCACATGTGAACCCCCAGGGAGTTCTTACTAGGAAACTTATAGTAGTACTCTCATGAGAAAGTAAACTCCTAAGAGTTGAAGTAATGTTACTGTGATGTAACTTTACTTGTTAACAGATTGAATCATCTTCCTTTCGTTTCTCAGCCTGTGAATTTTATAAATAACTGTAACTGTAACTGTTGTTTGTTTTGGATGTCATTAATCAATTTTGTGCTAGATGTGATTTAAGGTTTCTGGGTAGCAGCCCATTCACTTTCCACACAACATTGTGAACATGCCATCTGGAACCCTGGAGTTTCCCAGGACAGTGTTAATCAGAGGACAAGGAGGGATGAGCTTCATGACAGGTAATGACCTGAACCCAAGAGCAGCAGTAGTGACTGCTGTGACTACTGGTGATGCTAAAGGCCTACTAACATCCCAGAAGATACTAGGATGCTGGGCTGACATTGGGGGATTGCTGCAAGTTTATCAAAATCCACTCCTTGCTACATGTTTATAGCTACTCATCATCTTAAAATGGATGTGTAGACCCAAACAGATGGGAAATACAATGATTTTCCATTGAAACTTAACTGAAGAAAGATATTGCTACCACAGGTCATCATCTGAACATGCTACATATTATTGGAGTACAAGGCATCAATAGAAGTGAAGAATAGGATGCCTCTTCCTACAGAGTGCTGTTCTAGCATGTTGTGACATACTATCTTCTATTTATGGTCTCTTTTATGCCTACATGTTGCTTTCAGCAAGCTTAAGCTGCAGAATGGGATTGGGATGGTTGAGATAGATTTTACTCAGAGTGTAGACCACAAGGAGCATTTTCCACTTAGTGTAGTTTCTTCAGCTGATGACCATTTCCACCTTGAAAGAGCAGCGGTAGAAAATCTGAGTCCTGTTTGATTGGCTGAAAAAGAGCATAGCTTCTGTCAAAAAACTTACTGCTGCTTATTCTTGTGAGTGCTTGTGAGTGCTCACTCTTGCACTCTCACATGAATAATACATGAATGAATGCTGTTTTTTCTACTTGACTTTACACTTATTGGACCACATATTGGACATGTTAAAAAGAACTGTACAACTGTAGAAGCAAGGGAATCCAGAGATATCACCTCATTTCTAGTCAAATTTCCAGTGACAGTGACATAAACCAGAACTGAACAATGCTGTGCCCTGTATCTGAGTCCCAACATTCAATACTTTTGCCAAGAGCAGGGCAGATAGAAAAATGTACAGAGATTTTTTCTTAATGATAAAAACTTATTAATATTGAGTAAAAGTATTTGGATTTTTACTAATCATTCCTAAATTTAGTGACTATGAAAGGAGAAATCTTAATGTTATATATTATTCCTAGAATGTGTCTGAGTTGGGCAATGAAAAGCAAGACAAATATTTTAACGAAAACAAAAGCTTCTTGAAAGCCACAACAGTTATTTCATGGTACAAAACTGCTGTAAAACAGACATAAATATGTTTTCCAGTATAGTAAACAACTTTCCCACTGAAATAAAGCACATCTTAGAGTGCAAGTCTGATTACTTGCATTTTGGAAACACTAGCTCTGTGGGAAACTACATCAGTCTTTGTAAAGTATGAAACTGATAAAAGCAGTATTTGGGATGACACAGGATTTACAGGAGAGGAAAACCAGCTGGCATTGCAGGATAGCAAAAAGGGGTCACACTGATCACACAGGGATTCCATAAAACACAGATCAAACATCTAGTGTGTTTAGAAGTGTGGGGGATGCAAAGAGTGTTCAGCCATGGTTCTGATAAACAGAAGGCACCAGAAAATGGAACTGCAGATACCCTCTTTGACCCTGCCAGCCATACATCAAGAAACCATAAATTCCTGTTAAGCTAATCCCAAATAATTATTTTGACTAAGTTACTCAAAACTACACAAATCTTATAAAAATGACCCTAAAGGATTAGTATATAAGAAGTTGGAAAATAGAGATGTTGGAGGAGACTCAAACTGCAAGGGTAATTGACAAGTTACTCCATTCTTCCCTCTCTCCAAGGATGCCTGGGGATGAGTTAAGCTTTAACTTACGTCTGTTAACTGCTCACTTTAGAAACTAACCTTTTGCTTTTCTTCATAGTATTCTGAATAGACTGTTTTGCTTTAAGAGCTTGTGCTTAAGTCTTTTTCATTATGCAGTTGTTTATGTTGTGTTAGTAGTACAGGTTATCCCTTATTACCTAAAGAAACCACAAATTGTCACAAAATACCTAATAAAGAGTGTTATTCCATAACTGTTTCAGAGTAAATCCTTATAAAACATATTAATAGTTTTCATCAACAGTAGAATAACACTTTGGGGAAAACTTGCTGAGAGGTTTCCCTGCCTGTCAGGTGAAAGTTTCTTTAAGGGGAAATATCAAATACATCTTTTTTAATTGGTGCATTTATCCAGCGAAAATGCATTGTGCACAGGATTCTGGATAAACTGGTTAGGACAAATAAAAGGTCTCAATCTTCCTGAAAACTGACAGAAAGTAAAATATAAGGGTTGAAAAAGTCTTCTCTTTCCAAGGTTTTAATTCTAAGCCTTCCTGTGAAGGGTTGTGCAAGGCCATTCTTCTTTTACGTGACAGTCTTCTTAAAATTCAACCCTGACTTACTTTCTCAGAAATTATGTTCCTATTGTCTGTCATTTATCAATTTTACAATGTTAGTATTTTGTTTTGTGTATAAAGTATATTTTTTGTATTTACATAACTTTAGAATGGCCAAACCACTTCTGCTAAAGCCTCAAAAAGAAACTCAAAAAGTTAATTCCCTTAAATCCCTTATGGCCAAGGTGGATCATGAAGACAAAAGATTTTTATATTTGAGATCATCACCAGAAATGTCAAAAGAGGATTGCACTTAAAAATTTTAGCATTATTTTAGTATCTGAATAGAGCTGCATAAACACATCATGAGTGAGCAACTGGCTCATCGATTGAGGAAAAGGATAATAATGAATAGGGTTACACCAGGCTGTTGACTGGTCCCTAGCGGAGTTCCACAGGGCTCCATCTTAGCCCACATTTTGTTCAACACATTCATAAACAGCTTGGATTCAGAACTGGAAGGGATACTAAGCAACTTTTCAGACAATACTAAATTTGAAGGAATCCTCAACAGCCAGTAAGGCCAACAGAGTCCTGGGGGGCATCAGGCAAAGCATCACCACTTGGTTAAGTGAGGGGATTGTCCTGCTCTGGGCTGCACTGGTGTGGCCTCACCTTGAATTGTGACAGTTTGGGGCACTGCAATATAAGAAAAACATTAAGCTCCTAGAGAGCATCCAAAGGAGGGCAATGGAGATCACAAAGGGCCTTGAGGGGAAGCTATATGAGGAGCAGCTGAGGTCGCTTGTTTTGTTCAGCCCGGAGAAGACTGAGGGGAGATCATTGCTGTATACAACTCTCATACAAGGGGAAACAGAGGGGAGGCACTGATCTCTTCTCTCTGGTGACCAGGGACAGGATACAAAGGAATGGTATGAAGCTGCATCAGGGAAGGTTTAGGTTAGATATTAAGAAAAGGCTTTTCACCCAGAGAGTAGTCTGGCCCTGTAACAGGCTCCCCAGGAGGGTGGTCACAACACCAAACCTGTTTGAGTTCAAGAAATATTTCAACAACGTTCACAAGGTGTGATTTTTGAGGCTCTTCAGTGGAGGGCCAGGAGCTGGACTCGATGATCCTGGTTTGTTCCTTTCAACTCGGAATATTCTATAATCCTATGATTCTGTGATCTACAAGCTCATGCTTCTAAGTATACTATTTAAGTATAGGCATGGTTAGGATTTTTGTGCATGAAATCATTTAAATCAAGATACTTTCCTGACTTTAAATGGTGTGTAGCACTTTTACCCATCCTGCAGTCTGATGATACGTTATCTTTCTTTTATTGTATTTTTTAGGAATATAAATTAAAGAAAAAGAAGAAGTTCTTAGTTAAGTAGTTCATATTCAGCTCCCAGAAGGTGATAGGAAACTTTTCTTTTTATTTAACCTGTAGTCCAGCTCTGTGGATTTCTGTGTAAAACATGCTTCTATCCCATTCTCAGGTGAATCATAGCATCATGAAAAGGCAAAAAATTAGATTACACCTTCCTGAAATGTTAAATTTTGTAGTTTAAGAACACTTTAAAGATAAAAATGTAAATTCTTTAAGACCTCACTCTGAAGATTCTCTGTTAAAATTAGTATGTGTTGACACCTTGACCCATGACCACTAATATTGTCAGTATAGGCAGAATGTTGCCCACTTTCTGTCTAAGGTATTCTCAAATCACGCTATCATCAGTGGAGCCAAGGGGTGACAAGATTCTTACCCATATTCACCCTTCCTAGGGATCCAAGCTGAGATGTCACCTGATTTTTGTCAAAATTAGGTTATCTGGAGTCTAGAGAAGAAACAAGCAGGGTTGTTCATAAATCTTACCCTGAACTGAAAATTATAAAGTCAGCTAGTTGACTAGAAAAAATATTCAGAGCCAAGGAGTAGAAATGTCCAAAGCAAGAGTCAGAGAGGGAGAGAAGAGCAGTGTTTATCACCAAGAATTTTCCAGAAAATTGCATAAGAAAGGCCTAAGAAAATGTCCTGTTAGAAACTTCTCATGGTTTCAGCTAAGGCAAACCAAGCACATTTTCAGTGAAAGGTTATTGGGTTCTCTATTGCATAAAGACTTAAAGACAGGTCTTCACGGTCCCATCAAGTGAAGGTCCTGAGTTCCAGCCTTTTGCTTTCTGTATTACATCCTGAGACTGCTTTTTAGGTTTAACTAAAACCCATTGCTTTCCAAGTGAGCTCTGACTTCATATTCTGTTTAGGTATTAACAGAGCACAGGAAAAAACGGAAAACTCAGTTGCAGTGAGAAGATTAGCCAGAACAAGATTTCAAAGAAGAACAACCCTAGCCGTAAGAATACTTTCTGCTTCTGAAGTGCAGAAAAGATTGCCAAATGTGGGGAAAGAAAAAGTCATAACTATTTCTATTTGGAAGAATGGTTTAGACTCTCTTTAGTGTAGCAAAACCTTGAGGACACCTGGCTGTGGTGTAAGTTTTAGCTCTGAATATACCTCTGCTTTTCTCTCTGATCCTTTCATTTAAAATAGAGAATACAAAAATATCCAGAAATATGCAGTATATACACAGTGACCTTACTCTAGCTAGTAATTTAAATTTGAAGTTGATTAGGGTGCATATAAATTGCATTCATCCTTAATGGGACAGACTGTGTCCACCTGTCTAGCCCACATCACACACATACCTCACAGCAACTGATAACCTCACCTGGTTTTCATATGCAGTGACTGCAATGACAAGCAAGTAGCATATTGTGACGTTCAGGATCAGGTCCCCTGAAAATGCCCTCTAGGCTCATGCTGAATTTTTTCATCTTATGCAGCTGAACAGTAGTTTGACCAGTAGTGTTCCTCTGCTAAGAGAGCCAAATCGAAGCAGCAGAGGTTGGAGGCAAATAACTGCAAATTAGCATTTTTTTAAAGCCTTGGATGTGATTTCTGTAAGCAGCAACTGAAAGCCTGTGTGGTTGCAAGTAAGAATGTTTAATTGTTTGGTGTTCTTCCAGTGTAACAGAAGGTAAGTTCAAGAGAGAATGAAGTGCATGGCTGTTCAGAGAATTCCTATGACGTAGGAGAGCATCTGAGCAGAGACTACTCTATATAGTTCAGAGTGACAAAAAGATAGGATGCTAATTTATCCCCAAATGCAGACTGAAAAACCGTAAATCCAAAAAGACTTTTCAGTAAAAGAATAAGAAAAACAATAGGTGTTGTGGGCTGGATGTCTCCAAATTTTTTCCCTGTGACCTTGGCAGCCATGGGGGGAAGGAAGGGGATGGGAGGAACCGCTGTGTTGGTGGTGGTGGTGACGGCACTGCAGGATACACCCGGAGCAGCAGCCACAAGCCCTGGGGCGGCCATGGCCACCCGTGGAAACTGCTTTGCCCACGCAGACTGTAGCCTTTTTTTTTTTTTTTTTTAATCTCTGGATTTTGGTGCAGAAGGCAGCAGAAGGACCTGTTCTCTTGCCCTTGGAACCTGGGCCGCGCGGTACGGTCGTGAGAAACTCAGCTCCCAGCACGAAAAGACAGCGCGGGTGCGCGGGGCATTACTGGGACTTCTGTCAGGCAGGGACTGATGGGAGTACCGGAAAATAGAAACCAGGAACATTTTAAAAAGATGAGCATGCAGGATTCCCGCTCTGTTTCGGACTTGGCAGCAGTCTTGTGTGGGCGGGCTCTGCCTTCGGATCACAGACGGCAGAGGGAACTATATGTGGTATGGTTTTTGTCCTGGTGTCTTTGTCCTCGCTGGGGGAACAGAGAGAGGCAGTGAGAGTGCTAAACCTTTTTGGCTCCTGGGATTCTTCATCTCTCTCCTCAGTCCAACAGCTCTCAGCTCGAAACAGTGTGTCCTGCTGGCAGTTTGTGAGGAGCTGTTTCTCCTAAAGGTCACCAGTGAACAACATTTCTCTGCCTCCAAAGAGTATGCAAGTGCCCCCTACAGCATCACGGCTATCACTGCACCCAAGAACATTTGGGGAAGGGGTAGTTGTATCTGAAGCAATCTTTTAATTTGTGAGTTTGTTTTCTGGTTTTCTTTTTCATTTAAATACATATATACATTTATATTTTATATATATACACATAAAGTTTGTTAACTCTCTCTATATTGGTTTGTCTAGTATTATTAAAGTGCTTAACTGTCCAACAAACCTGGACAGTAGTGTTATCTAATTTAAACCAGCTGAGAATCATTTCTCAAATCTTAGTCATAACAGCATGTTGTAAGGAAAGAGAAAATTGGTAGAGGTAACAACACAAAAAAATGGTGCTCTGACAATTTTCTGTGATAAACAACTTACCATCAATATTTAAAACCCGTTCTAACTTTTTATTTGTTCTTAAACACAGTATGCTAATTTTGTAATGCTAAAATTATTTAGTCCACTTTTT
>VYZS01085632.1:10116-30869 GCA_013400695.1 Neodrepanis coruscans | reverse complement strand
GGGGGGAGGGGAAAAAAAGGTTTTGCTCCCAGAACCTTTGTTTTCAACCCACAACAAGATGTAAAATAGATACATGTATAATAAAATATGCAACCCAATAATAATTCAGTTGGATGAAATAATCCATTATTTTTTTGAACGTTTGTCACTATAATTCTTTGGTGAGACCGAAATACATAAAAAATTATATTTCCCATGTTTTGATATCCTAAGACTAATATAGTGTAAATTGAGGCATGCAAAGGAACTGTTCCTGTTTAAAAGAGTAAGAAGTCTTGAAAAAGGTCTTAAAAAAAAAGAGCCTCAGTAAAGCATGGTCATAAACTGCCAGGTCTGTCTGCATTAAAGAAGAAATTGTCCAATCAGGGATTTTCCAGGCAATATTCTTCAGTCAGTAATGAGTAATACCAGCCAAAATGTTCACCTGAATATATATGATATTAGGTTTTGAGATATTCTTTTGTGTGTGTTTTGTTGAATTTTTTTTTTTTTTTTGCTTTTGCCATAACTTTTAGGAATATAAAGAAGCTAGTTACTGATTTCTCTGGAGTTTTCAGTATTTCTTTTCTGGTTATAGGCATGTGGTTACTTTATTTTTTCTGCCTGCCTGACAACAAGGATATTATCTGAATTGAATTCATATTAAATGTCACCTAGGAGATATATAAAAGGAGCTTCCATATACTGTCACTGTTTCAATTTTTCAGGAGATAAGCAAGAACCTTTTTGAGCTGTCAGTTACTAAAGTGAATAAAGTGGCTATTTTCTATTAAAACCATGTGCAGTGTTTTAAGCAGTTATAAGATTTAGGATTAGCCCTAGGGCAATACTATAGATATGTAAAATCGCATTCTAATGTTCAATTTATTTATTTACTAAGGCAATAGTTTAGAGTACACAAACATGTATATGCAAAACTTATTAACTTACTGAAAGAAAATTGTGAACATAATGTCATAAAGGGGAATTTTTTTACTCTTTTTTTTAAACAATTTATATATAATGAATATTGCTTACATCCATTTTTAGATACTTTTCATTTTAAAGGTGAAGTTATATTTTGGGACAGTTTAATCTTCCCTAACTTTACCTCAGTACAAATATCTTTGAATAAGAGATGCATACATATGCTGGTTTTATTAGGGAGAAGCACATTTTGATAACATTTTTTGGTGTCTTTTTTGAACATAATGTAACACAAAACATATTGACAAATTCTGCATATGCTTGGTACTTTACTGGAACCTTCTTATCATTCTGCAGTTCTCTTAAACTTTAGATCAAACACAAAACCAATTTTATAGAATACGTTAATGTTCCCTCTTAGCCATATTTATTGTATTGTGTGAGTTATGATACTTATTTCTGTGGTTATATTCTAAATTTTAAGTTACAATTTATATAAGTTTGTAAATTCTGAAATATAATTTATATAAATTGTAATTTAGAATATAAATGACATATATTACATCATACAATAATATAACATGAGCAGGCTAGAAATAAAATGGTAATACAAATTTCAGTGAAATTTTTGTCGTCACAGTTCTCTACTGTTACAGATATTTGAGTAAGTACAAACCAAGTTTGCAAAATACTTTTCCTATGCACAAATATTTCTATAACTGGTATGGTACTAAACTTTTACTTGCCCTTCTGTTAGCTGTGAATCTTGAAATTTTCCTCACCTTTATGGCTTAATTTCCTTCCATGTCTTACTGTGTCTTTCTGCAATAATATTCATTACATTATACTGATGGTGCTGGTGAAAACCGATTTTACAATTATGATGCTTGAATGACACACATTAGGAGTGCAGATTTTGTCAATTAGAATTGCTTGAATTACTGACAAAATATTGCTTTCTACTGATGGATGAAGTGAACGCTGAAATTCAATATCAGTATTTGCAAGGAATAAGCTTTACTGGTGACATTTAGACCTTTGAAAGTATGTTCATGGCAGAGTGAAATGATTATTCAAGCTGTGAGCAGGAAATAAATGTGGAATGGCAAAGATTTCTTGCTGTTACATTTCTCATAGCTGTACTTAGGGAGATAATATGCACACAGGGTACATGGACCAATGCCAGAGTGCACATTTGGGATTGAGAAGTTCATATCCTGAACCAGCTGCATTGGATTGACCTTGGTTTGTTGTCAGATGCCCAACTAGCCTCTCTCTCCCTCTTCATCCTCAACAGCAGAGAGGGAGAAAATAAGATGGAAAAGCTTGTGGATTGAGATAAAGACAGGAAGATCCCTTACCAGTTACCATCTGTTATCGTTTTAAGCTTGCTTGTGATTCTCTGCCCCCATCCCAACAGCAGCTCGGGAGCAGTGTGGCAGCACTGTGGCAGCAGTGTGGCAACAGGTTTGGCAGCAGCATTGCCATGGAGTCTGGAGAGGGCTGTGCTGGGTCTGGGGCAAGGGTAGCCCCATTCAGCACCCCGGGGCCATAGTGACATGGTGGTTCTCTCACCCAGCACTGCCCCTCTGCCTGTGGTGGCCATGGCACAGGACTGGGGCCCCCATGAGTAGTGNAATATAATTTTTTTTAAATAAAATTATGTTATCTTTGCCCTATCTTTTTCACAGTCTTGTATTTGCTACTTCAAATTGCATCATTGTCTTTAAAACAAGACACCATCATGGGCAAAACAGGCTTGATTTGTGAAAAATTTTCCTCTGTTCCAGAATGGGGTTGCTTCTGGGGGATATAGTCCTTCACTAACTCCTCCAGCATGAGTTCTTCCCACAGGATGCAGTCCTTCAGGATAGATCCATGTGGTCTTACCATGGGCTGGAGAGAAATTTCTGCTCCTGCACCTACAACACCTCCTCCCCTTCCTTCTTCACTAGCCATTTTGTCTGCAGAACTGTTTCTCTCACATTTTTCCTCCTCTCTCCCACACCTCCTGAGCCTGTTTTTGTATACCATTTCCCCTAGGTGCCATCAACTTACCTGTACCCAGTACATTCCACCCCACATCTCTTTGAAACACAAAATGATGAATTGCAGTAAAAATTTAAATTCATTACATATTTTTAATGAACTTTGCTTACAGCAACAAGAAAAAATTCTTCACACCAAAATCAAAGTAACTTCATCATCAACATAGACAACATATATTCATTCCAGCCTACTGGGTTTTGGTCATGTGGAGCTGAAGGAACAGCCCTGATGCTGTGTGTGACCACTGCTCAGTAATAGCCAAAATATTGGTGTAGCATTAGCACTGCTGTAGCCACAAATGTAAAGCATAGCACTTTACAGGCTGCTGGGAAGAATATTGACTCCAACTCAGGAAGATTCAGTACAGTATCATTCTTGTATCACCAGAGAGATAAATTTGTGATTTCATGGTGTACATTGCTTGCTGATCTCTGATTTAAGCTAAGAACTAAATAAGAAATGTAGTAGGAAAGGCTATGAGAAGAGTAACAAATGGGGCAATGTAAATGCACTGACAGGAAGAGCCGTTCTCTCTGTACTCTTTGATGTACTTTATGAAGCGGATACCTAAGCAAATTTTAGTTTCCCTGTAGTATTCTTGCTGCCTTGTTAGTGTATTAATGATTTCTTATGTTTGAGCATAATGGCATGCTCCTTGGGAGATGTGAATTTAAAGTATAGGCATGCTGTAATATTTTAATGGCATCATATCAACAAATATCAAGCATTTGTCTACCAAGAAAAAATGCTGATACTATAGATTAATTTCCAGATAATGTTCAGAGAGTCTTATTTTCTTCTTAGCCCAAGTGCGAGACAGTTGATATGGATGATGTTTTGGTTTTAGTCAGTGTTTGTACCTTACTCTTAATTTTCCATTTTGTGATCATATGCCAGACAGAATGCAATGAGCTCCTGAAGGCAAACAAAGAGTTTTATGATACTTCAAATATTATTCTTGTTAAAAACTGTACAATCACTGAAAAATTATGAGTATTTTTTAGGTATCCATCAGAGAAATTAATATATAGTAGATTATCTGTAAATTATCTGTAAACCAGTATTTTTAGTACCAACAAATCTGGAATAGTAATTTTTTTAAAATGCATTTAACTGGGTTGTTTATTTTCTGCAGCCTTCACCCCTCTTTCAGTGAAGAACTGAAAACCACCTCTCTCTTTTGGCCAGTTAGACATATTTCCTTCAGAATGCAGTTTCTGTGAGTTTTGTATTCTCTTGATTTCTTTAGAGTCTCAAGGCTAAAGGAAGAATAAAAGATTGCAGGTAGAATTATCCACCAGATAGAACTACTTTTTTTTTTTTTTAATACTGAACAATTTAGGAAATCAGTAAAATGAAGTAGGTGGCCAAACAGAAAGGATTGAAATCACAAGTAAGTACGATAGATCATGCTGAGGTTAAAGCCAGTAGAAATTACTAGATACTTCTAATCTTTTTACAACTAGAATTTAAGTTGATTGGTAGCTTAGTCATGTAAAATAAAAATATGTCTCTTATTTGAATAGAGACTCATAAACAGTAGTGGGTATGTAGAGAAAAGTAGTAAAATATGGCCTCTGTATGCTGTAAGAAACCTTTAGAAATATTAGACTATCATAAGTTTTTATTACATAAACAATCTGGCAGAGCAAAGGAATAGTCGGGAGACTTTATAGCAACAAAGGTTTCAGACTGCAGGTCACCTTCACTAAAACATTTTCTTGGATCTGCTATGTGGACTCTCTTCCTGAGAACTTTCTACTTCAGAAGGCCTGAGACCTTGCACTGGGTGTCCCGTTGTTCATAAAGACTTCATTTTTCTCTAGAGGTACTGACATTCCTCTTTATGGTTTAGGGAGATGGTAACTATTGGGTGGATCAAGTCTTCCATCCTGTATTATATATTGTTTTAATACTTTAATTGATCCAAGAATTATGTTTCTTTTCTAGAAGAAAAAATATTAATGTTTTCTGATCTTGCAAATCAGATGAAAATCACACTTACTTATGCCAGGTGTAAGAAAAAAACCAAAAAGCTTAATTTCTTTACTACACAATAATCATGAGAATATATTTTTCCTTCAGAGGCTGGAACAGACCTTAGGATTGGGAATCAGTTTTCTCTTTGAATTTTTTATTTTTCATTTTAACAGTGTTTGTAGTTATTTGTATTGGCTGAACAACAAAAGCTGTGAGCCAGGTAAGCCTGCTGTTGCTACCATATTATTTTTTAGATACTGGTGAAATGTGACTGAAGATGGAAAATTTAAATCCTGGTATTTCTTGAGAATGGAAATTTCATTATGTAATATGTTGTTTTGTTTTGTTTTGTTTTTTTTTTCAGAGAAAACATAGTGTATTGAATTTAGGCTCATAAGATCTATAGCAAAAAGATTTTAAGGTGTTGAGATTAAAGTATAGTTTCAGTTTGTATTGTCAAGGGCAATGCAGGACATTGCATAATAATCTAAATGATCTGATTTGAGTAGTAGGAGACATAAGGAGTTTTAAAGTATGAATGTGGCAAGAGGAATAAAATTTACCTGTGGACAGGCTCCAAACATTTCTCTTGCAGAAATCTTTTACTTTTCACATGGCAGTGAAAACTCCTTTGATGACTCATTTTGTACAAAACCACATTAGATTGGTGCATTAATAAGCAAGAGGATTTAAAGGCTTAAGGGACATGAAAATATTCCTACTAACACTGATACCTGGTAAGCATGCTAGAAGGTTAACACAAGACTAGTAAAGTGGTTAAAAGTGGTGAGGTAGAAGTGGGAGAATTAATCTGCAATTGGAAAAACCTTTTATTGGTGTTAAAATGGTTTGTAAAGCATTATTATTTCAAGCCTCATGCTATGGGAAGTGAATGTACTGATGATGTCATCTTTAAGTACATTTCTAAGAATAACCCCCCCAAAAAATTTGGTTTTACTTTAGGTAAAACCAAACAAAAATTAAAATTATGCTATTTATTTAAGGGTATTATAGAAAATAAAATACATACATTTGAAAATTTTGGTTAAAATTCTTTTGATATTATTTCTATTCCTTCAACTAATTTTAAAAATCTTGGGCTAACACTGAGGGTAGACAACATATATATCAGACTTAAGAGGGGTCCAGCTTGTTTTAGAATTTTTGAGACTGCACAACTCAAATAAAGATATTTTAAACTCAGCAATTTTTATTTCTCTAGATGCACACAGCTAAACTTTTTATTTCTGAAAATTTATAAGCTTGGGCAAAGCCTGCCTTTTTAAAATTTAAATACACTGACTTCTTTATCAGTTCAGGTGAAAACAACATAAATGTATGTGACTTGACCAAGCTGGTATGAATTAAAATTCCTTTTGTGCATATAAACCTGTTGGTTCACTTCTTGAAACTAAGATTGCCAGTTTGAATCATCAGTCTCTTAGCGAATGGGCTTGTGTAAACACCCATGAGATAGCCATTCCTGTAAGCAATCCATGGGTTTAACCTGGTTTCCCCCAGGTCTTTTTGAATTACCCAGTATTACTGTAGTTGTGATTAGTTCTGTAGTGAGAAGCACTTATTTTGCTTAGAGGCTGTAGAGGCCTCTTCAGTGAGTTTTTTTAGTTACTGTGATTCTTTCTAGTTGTCTACCTAAGTCATGTCCTTGTTTAATGAAGAGAGGTCCTGTTTTCTTCCATGTTTACCCCAGATGTGAACCTTTGTGTTCCATTGTCTGTTCTCACAGTTTGATTGTACATTGGAGCAGAGCAGCAAAGAAAATAAATATTTAATATGTGTCGTACAAACCACTGTTTTAAAGGAGAATCTGATGACCACCTGGTGCAGCAGAAGAAAAAGCTAGTTGTAGATCTAACTTGGGTGAGACAGCAGTGACTTACAAATTTTGCTGTGATAAAGCCTGGACTACAAGCATTAATTTAGAAACATCTGCAAGAACAGTTTAGAACCTATTAGTAGTGATACTGACAATAGCTTAACCTTAATTATAAGGGAAGTAATTTGATCATTTCAGACTTTAAAGGTAATTCATTTAATTAAACTAAATTGCTTATCTTTTCCCTTCCCCTTGCCCCAAATAAAACAAATAAGCAATTAAATAAACTATAAGGAGCCCTCATTCTTGAATCTTCTGTCCATTGCTGAACCCCAAAGTACCTAGTGGAAAGCTTCCATAAGAGGAAGAAATTCTCCGACCAGAATAAATATGCACAAAAACTAGGTGGGGGGGAGGCAACATTTTTTATACCATTATTAGCCATGATTATTTCCATCAGAAATGTTCTAAAGTTACAGAAAAAGGAGCAAGACTTTGAAGAACTTTGTCATCCTGAGACTTTTCCTTAGACTCTTCCAGATACTGCTATTTATCGAACAAAGGCCTAGAAGTCAGTTTTCAAGTGGTGTCTCCAACTCCCCAGCAGTTCTGGGGGATGGAGTAGGCTGGTTTAAGCAAATATAGCCCCCCTTTAACACCTCATGTACTATCTTTTGCAAATTGTATGCTTGTGCTCTTAGGATGAGAATGGTAGGAGGAGATAGATCCCTTCCCTTTGTTTTTATAGCTCTGTAAGATACAGGAAAGGAAATAACTTTGGAAAGGTGTATGACAATCCCAGCTATTCATTTGTGCTGGTTGCCTCTAGCTTACATTTTTGAAGAACAGGGGCATTAGTTATAAGTTGTATGCTATTTATTAGTAAGAATATACTTTTTTTTTTGTTTTGTTCCTGTATGGGATCTTGAATACTAGTGCTTTTTCCAGTTGTCAGGATGGACTAGGAAACCAAACTCTAATGCTAAGTTGATTTTGGCTTGAGGTTAAATTCAGAGCTTTGGATAATACAATATCTGTATATTTTCAGCAGAAGAAAAACAACCATCCTTTGACAATCGTCTTAAAGAAATTGGAAAAGAATAAGAATAGATGGTAAATCGTTGATTTTTGAGGTGATGATAGAGACAGGGTGGAAATCACTTTTGTATTAGTTGCTGCTTTGCATCGTCAGGCTTCCTTCTCGCTTTTACTACAACATGGATGTTGAGAGGGAATTGAACACTGCCTGTTTGTATTGAGTAGTTGTTTGTGAGAGGTATCTTACTATGCTGAGTTCGACTAGTAAGAAGCATCTCAGCTGGTCAACTCTGCATTCAAGGAGACATACAAACATGTACGTATGGATTGGGCCATCCTATGGCAATCTTCAGAAACATCTGTGTCTTTCCATTTACTTTGCTATAAATTCCCAAAATTGTAAAGGATCTTTTTGGTAGAATATTTATTGATTAATGGTAGATTCATTTAGATAAATTCTCCAATATTATGTCTTTAACTAATGGATTAGTGTTATGATGTTGAGAAGAACCCAATATGTCACCATTTGATTTTTTTCTGGTCACCTCATTAATCATGTAGTGATTATAACCCTATAAAGATAAAAAAATAAATAAAAAATACAGATGTGATTAAGTGATTTTTGGTGAGAACATTCCTTATTAAGATACATGATGTAATCATAGGCTCACAGAATACAATTAAGGTTGGAAAAGACCTCCAAGGCTGAGTCCAATCTTTGACCAAACTCCATCAATTAAACCATACCACTAAATCCCGTTGCTTCTTGAACACTTCAAAGGATGCTGACTCCACTACCACCCTGGGCAATCCATTTCAATGCTTAACCCCTCTTTCAGTGAAAAAATTCTTCCTGGTGTCCAATCTGAACTTCCTCTAGTGAGGTGCTCCAAGCAGAAATCTCACAATTGTTTAGTGTGCAGCTACTTATTTTCTACTCCTAAAGATTTCCTTTGTAATGTAAAAATAGTAAAAGCAAACATTTCTTTCAATTTTAGTAGAATTCTATATGCAAAAAAGCGTTCGGTCAAGCCCTAAATGTGTCTTATTTTTATACATATTTTTGCCCTTTTCTTTCATGTATGCATTTCTTATGATGCTGTCATAGATATTTATCTTAATGAATTTTCTTAAAGTAACGCTCTGTGAGAAAAAGGAAGGAGCTGATTTTTAGAATGATATTTGACCAAACTAAAGATAAAGGAGGAGATTTTAATGGTTTCTGTAGGGTTTGAATTTTACTGTATTATTTGAAAACAAGACATGTAGTAAATAATTTTTTAAAATATTTTAATTATGAAAAGATAATTTCACAAAGAGAAAGCAAGTAATTAATTTGCATATTCAATCTCTTTTATCTGTCCAGAATTCATATTAGAGATAATGAAAATAATCAGAATTCTTTAATCAGGTGGAAGTATCTGTATTTCCACTGTTACTTTTAGTTATTAGAATAATTCAATTATGGCAAATTCATTCTAATGGAATGATTAAGACCTAAGGATTTCTCCCTTGTAATATATTTTGTTTCTCTTGAACCGAATCAAAAGACAGGGGTATCTTTCTTTGCTAAGTATGCCTTCCTATCCTTCCTTTTCTTCTATAAATAACTACAATATAGCAGACATAGCTCTCAGTTCTGCTTGATCTCCTGCAGCTCCCATGGCTCAAAGGACCTTTTCCTCATGCCATCTAGCTGTTCCCTCTGACCAAAGGAAAGAAAACAGAGCGCCAGTGGCTATTCCTCTAGATTTATTTTTTGGGAGATTGAGGCTGGATACTTGAGGCTTGGGGTACTTGAGGCTGAAAGGAACCTCTGGAGGTTATCTAGTCCAATCCCCTTGCTCAAGCAGGGCCCCCTGGAACTGGTTCCTCAGGACCATCTCCAGATGATTTTTGAGTATCTTCAAGGATGGAGACTCTACAAAAATGCTATGTAACCTGCGCGTTGCACTCACAGTGGAAGAGTGTTTCCTAATGTTCAGTGGTAACCCCTGTGATTCAGTTTGTTCCCAATGCCTATGGTGCTGTCACTGGACTCCACTGAGAAGAGCCTGGCTTCATCCTTTTTGCACCCTCTTTTCAGGTATCTGTATCACTAATAGGATCCCTCTTGAGCCTTCTTTTCTCTAGGCTAAATTATTCCAGCTCTTTCACCCGTCCGTCATGTGAAATGCTTTATATCCCTGGACTATTTCCAGTAAGTCTGTGTCTCTCTTGTACTGAGTAGAGGGGAAGGATCACCTCCCTTCACCTGCTAGGAACACTGTTCTTAATGCAGCCTAAGACACCATTGGCCTTTATTGGCCAATAAAGGCACATCGATGACTCATGTTCAGCCTGATGTCCACTAGGACCCCCACATCCTTTTCCGCCAAGCTGCTTTTCAGCTGGATAACTCTAGCATTTACTGGTCCCTGGGGCTGTTTCTCACAATGTGCAGGACTTGGCATTTCCCTTTGTTGAACTTCATAAAGTTCCTGTCTGTCTGTTTCTCCAGCCTGTTGAGTCCCATCTGTAAGGCAGCATAACCATCATGGTGTATCATCCACTCCTCCCAGGTCTGTAATACGAGCAAAATTGCAGAGGGTACACTACCCAATCATCCACATAATTAAGAAAGATATTTAAAATAGCTGAACCCAATACTGACTACTGGAGTATACTGCTAGTTACTGACCTGCCAGAAGACTTCATGCTACTGATCAACACCCTCTGGGCCTGGCCATTTAGCTAGTTTTCAATCCACCTTACAGTCTACTCATTCAGTCCTTACTTCATGCTTGTCTATGAGCATCTTATGGGAGACAGTATCAAAGGCCTTTCTGAAGTGCAGATAGGCAATATCCACTGCTCTTTCCTCATCTACAGGGCCACTCATTTCATCATAGAAGTCAATCAAATTTGTCAAGCATAATTTCCTCTTGGCAAAGCCATTCTGACTAGTCATAATAACCTTTTCGTCCTTCATATGTCTAGAAATGTTTCTGGGACTGGCAGCTCCATCACCTTTCCAGGGACTTAGGTGTGGCCTGCAGTTTCCTAAATCTTCCTTCTTGCCCTCCTTAACACCAGGAGTGACATTGGCTTTCTTCCAGTCTTTGGGTATTTCTTCCCATCAGCATGATCATTCAGATTATTGAAAATGGCCTTGTAATGACACCTGCCAGCTCCTTCAGTACACATGGATGCATCCCGTTAAGGCCCATGTACTTATGTATGTCCAGTTATCTTAAGTATTCCCTGATGTGATACTCTTTCACTATGACAGCAATTAGGTTTGTGCCAAAAGGAATGGAATTAACACCTACTATTTATTAAGTATATATCATCCTTAACAGGAAACCTGTTACATACTATGTATGTATACATACTATGATTTTTCTTAACCTCCTCTGGACAACTTTCTGAGGCCTGCAGATGTAGCTTGGAAAGTAACTTCAAAAAGAACTGCTAAACCTCAGTTCTCACTCTCTCTCTTGGCCACCGCTGTACCAAGTCAGGGACACAACGCTGATGCTTATTAAACCTGTTACATGCACTAAGTGTGCATCATACTGGTTTTGATTCAAGGCATAGGTAGTCATCCTCAAAACATGCGGTCTTGTAAACATATCAGAGATATTTGATGGTCCATGTTGTATATGAAATGTAGGCTTAAAACTAAAAGAGTGGGGGTTTAGATTAGCTATTAGGATGTTAATATATGAGGTGATATTCACTAGAGTGGGACTACAGAAACAAAACGAAGCTGGCAGCTGCAGCTGTAACTGTAGGACAATTCTTTTTTAGAAGAAGTTCAACAGTGGAAATACTTGCACTTGAAAAATAACTTGAGGTTTCTCTGAGAATTTAAATCTTAGGCAATCATAGAATATTTTGAGTTGGAAAGAACCATTTAGAGGTCATCTAGTTCCAATCCCTTCAGGGAGCAGGCACATTTTCAGCTAGTTTGGGTTCTCAGAGTCCCCTCCAACCCTGAACATTTCTGGAAATAGATGATCTACTATCTCTCTAGGCAACCTATTCCAGTTTTCACCACCTTCATTATAAAAAACTTAATTTCTTATATGTAATTTAAATCAACCCTCCAGTTTAAAATCATTATTCCTTGTCCTATTGCAAGAGGCTCTGATAACATTTGTCTCCGTAATCCACATCTTTAATAGAAGGTACAAGCTGCAGAAATCAAAGCAACAAAAATAGTTCTGTGAAAGGGAATGTTGATATTTCCCTGAAACTTGACTCCAATAGTTACATATAAAATCTCCTGCTGATTCAGAAGTTTCTTATCTGAAAAAGAAATTCAGAGAGCATCACAGCAACAAACAGACTTTATCTCTTAAGTTTAAAGATGTTTGTTGTAAGAAAAAGGGTTATTGGCAGGAATGCTGCAGTGTGGGATCAATTTAGCATGAAGCAGAACTAAAGGCAGTGAGGCAAGAATTTAAACATATCCCCCTGGATCTGTGAGAAGTCACTCAGGAAAACTAAATGACATTCTCATGGAAATGCTATTATCAACTAAGTAATAGCCCTGTGTTCAGACTGACCTTACAAAGCCAATGTGCTTGAAATGCTTGAACCAATGAACTACTTGTTAATAACTTGCGACTCACCTTTCTAGCTGCTGCTGCTTTCTTTCAAATATCATCCCCCCCTGAAATATTTTGAAAGCATTTTTGAAAAATACTTGTCGTGGTTTTACCACTAAAAATAGTGGTCCTGACAAGAGATGTCCGAGAGAAGCCACACACACATACAAAAAGAAAAAAACCACGAATAACAGTTTATTTTAGACACACAGAAAACCAGCAATAAAGTGCAAAAAAACAGACAAATTAAGCTTTCCCAGGGCCCGTGTTGGGGTGAGAACGCTCTGGAATAGTGCTCTCTCTCTTGGGCTACGGAAGAGACGCCAGGATAATTAGAGAAGGCCCACGGCTGACCTGAGGACCTACAGCAGCACGAGCCTCCGCTTGGCTTTCTGAAGAAAAACACTCAGAGAGTTAGAAACTGCGAGCCCCCCCTCCCCCTCCCTTCAACCCCAGGAAGGGATTTCAGTGCTGTTGGAAAGATGTGGTCTTTAAACCCGGGCTATGGCAGCGGAGAAATCGCTAATTTGCCCACCCAGGAAAAAAAAACGCAAGAAAAAAAACGCGACCCCGCAAGAGTCCACCCCCAGGGAAATACCACACCGGGCTGCCGCTGCGGAATTGCTGAATTCGTCCCCCACGCGGACGTTAGTCTCGGCGAGAAGACGAGGAGCGATGCTACCAGAATGACGTCCAGAGCCGAAAGAGCAAAATGGCGCCCACTCTCCCCTTTTTATAGGGGACCCTGATCTGTGCATGTGCAGATGGCCCCCACGGGGGCGGGCCCCNGATGGCCCCCAGGGGGCCGGCCCTCCTCTGATTGGACGATCGGCACCTGGGCCTCGCCCCCACTTGTTCACGGGAGCGCCGGGTCGGGCCGGAAGTGACGCCGACCCCACAGGCTGGGAAGGCATATCCGGTAATGGCGGCACCCTCAGCACCATGCGGCCGCCGCTGCCGGGCTGTCGCTGCTGCCAGTGCCACCACTCCACAGCCAGTGTGTGCCACCGGCATGCGCCGCTGGTGCAGCCCCGGCGCGGGTGCGGGCTGCCAGAGCAGCCCTGGTGCCGGGCCCGCACCGGCCACGCTGTTGGTCCACACGCTTGCCGTGTTTGTTGCGCTTGCCCTGCTGACTCGCGGCCCGTGCCGCCCCGTGTGGACACAGCAGGGGAAGGGGGGCCACTGAACCCACGCCACAGGTAGGGAACGCAACCATGTCAGGAACCAGCCCAGCCCCCGCCCGCCATGGCCCGGGGGGACAGGGCGGCCCCGCCTCCCCTGGGACCAGGCGGCGAGGCTGCACCGGGTGGGTCCCGCCCCGGCCCGTGGGGCTCTACACGGGACCGAGGGCCCACGGCAGACCGGGGAGGGGGCTGGTCCCGCACAGCGGCAGGCTGGGCCGGGGCTGGCAGCGCCTGGCACTGCCAGCAACTCCCAGTGCCACGTCCAGTGCCGACCGCCAGCCGAGCCGTGGTTCCCGCACTGGTCCGCTCCCCCCGGCTCGCCCCTGCGGGTGGATGCCGAGGGGATGGAGGGGAGGCGGAGGCAGGGATCCGCCGAACCCACGCCGGCAACCGTTGGGTCCTGCACGGCAGGAAAAAGAGACCAGTTTTACATTCACCCCACGACAATAACTACACAAAAAAATTGAAAATTACCTGTTTCTACACACTATGATAGATGATAGATATGTTTAAAGTTTTTAGTTTTTGCATTTTAGCGGTAAAGGGAAGTCTTATTTAACTTTTCAAAACTTAATTAAAATCCTGTTGTTTTAAGATGATAGGCCAAAAACTATGGAGTTTTTTAGTGAAAATTTGTGTTATGCAATCTGAGAGGTGATATGATCTAAAAATATCTCAGTTGAAAGCTGGGCCACTTGGGCATTATTCCTGCTGCTACTGAACTTGTAACTTGTAACTTTTACAAGTTTCCTTTCACAGGAAGAGCTTCAGATCATCCTCTCTTAGGCAATGGTCAAGACACTCTCTTGGGCAGTGAAAAGCATGAGCTTTGAATTCTCTGTCTTTCAGGCTGAGCAGTAAATAAGGCCTTGGTCTGCCATAACCTGATGTAGAGCTATAATTTTTGAGCCTTTACTTTCTACTTCATTTGGCAAAACAATGCTAAAAGAGATCTTTTTTGGTTCGGTTGGTTTTTTTTAATAGGCCAAATTTTGTGATGTATCTGGGGCAAAACAAGGAGCCATTTCAAGTTGACTGTACTTTTAAGAAATGCACCATCCTACTCCACACTATTTAATTTTTTTGAGGCGTAGGGGGGATTTATTTGGACTTTTTTTTATGACATCTGGTATCAATATCTTTCTGTAGTGATGTTAGTTAAAAAATGACATATCATTTTTTTTTCAAGGGACTGACAGAAGTTCAGATCCATGAGTAGTACCCTTAGGGAGTCATGAGCTCAACAATTTCTGTGGTTCCACACCAAGTACCCGTATCTCATGTGGATTCAGGTGCGAGGAAAAGGCCATTGATATTATTCCACTTCATTAAAATATGAGGATGAGTTAAAGACATTTTGTATACTTGGATTTTAGTCTTTGTACAATGGCTGACGTGATAAGCCAGTATAAAAGCTGTATTTCTAGCAAAGTTGCTACACTTTTTTGCTGTCATGGTGTTGAGAGTAGGGAGACCTGTAGGCTATGAAGAGCTCAGCCTTTGATCACCTGGGTCACTGACTGCTGCCCATCACGAATTGTATTTCTATCTCTCCATTATTCTTCATAAACAACTTGTGCATCTTCAGAGATTTAGTTAAATGTTCTAGATGGATTCTTTGAGGCTAGTATAAAAACAATTAGAGCATTTGATTTAGTTGAATGCTCATCTTTTTTTAAAAATACACTTTTTTAAGGAAGGATTTTCTATTTTTCCATATTCATGGAAATTAGATGCAGAGCTTCTGTCATACTGATGAAAAAATCAGTTTCAATATTTTTCCTAGCTCAACTCTGAAAATGTATCTCTATGTCTCTGTCTGTTACTGATCCTTCCTTCTCCCGCAAATAGATCCAATTAGATCTATTGTCAGATCAATTAGATCTATTAGATCTATCATCAATCATATTGATGCATTAGGCCAGACATGGATTTGCAATGACAACAAAAGTGTAAAAGAGACGTCACTATTATCAGCTCTCTTAGGGGAGAAAAATTGAAATTGGTGGATGCTATTTATGAGACTAAAAATATAGCCCTCTGACAATAATTGGAATAATTGGGATTCTACAAGAAGATGGGGGGATTATCTGTTGCTTTAGTTATTGCAGGTATGCTGCTGAGTGCATCACTGAAAAACAGAAAAAAATCATTATCATTAGTTCACAGCTCTCAGCAGTCACCTCTTATCTGGCTTTTGCTTAATGCTCTCCATATTTATTTGTCTGTGTGCTGTGTACACAGCAATCAAATGACTGTAACAGATACTCAAAAGAAAATGCAGGGCTACAGTAGTAGTTCGACCTTGCTATGCCCTGTGACAGAAAGTTCTAGTCCTTCCTTCCTTCCTTCCTTCCTTCCTTCCTTTCTTCCTTCCTGACTTCCTGACTTCCTGACTTCTGACTTCCTTCTGACTTCCTTCCTACTTCCAACTTCCTTCCAACTTCCTTCTGAATTCCTTCCTTCCTGACTTCCTTCCTGACTTCCTGATTTCTTGACTTATGACTTCCTTCCAACTTCCTTCCGACTTCCTTCCTTCCTGACTTCCTTCCTGACTTCCTTCCTGACTTACGACTTACGTCTTGACTTACGACTTCCTTCCTACTTCCAACTTCCTTCCGACTACCTCCCGACTTCCTTCTGGCTTCCTTCCTTACTGACTTCCTTCCCGACTTCCTTCTTTCTCAACTTCCTGCCTTCCGGCCTTCCTGCCTTCCCTCCTGCCATCCTGCCCACCGTCCTGCCTTCCTGGCTCTCTTCCTCCTTGCCTGCCTGCCTTCTTTCCTGCCGGCCTGCCTTCCCTCCCCTTTTACATTACTTTTCAATCTTAGGCATCTATAAATCTTCAGTGCTCCTTTCGCTTTCATAGTGGGACACCATAAAAGCTCTGAAAGATTTTTATTTGGCATTATTACTGGAGTCAACATTAAAATGATATGTACAAAAAGAGATTTATGACTCATAAGATGCAGTGGAGATTATGGAACTTATTTTGCAAACTGAACTGCTTAATAAAATAGCTATGTCTTCACTGCAAAAGAGAGTGTTTCCTTTGAGAGAGCCAATTGAAAATAATTATCAAAGTATAATATTCTATTGAAGAAAACATGGAGGTCACTTTTCGTCTTAGTCTTGCTTTTTAAGATTGGCATATGTTTCCTACGTAAGTGTTTTATCTTTACTAATCATACTGAAATAAAAACGTGCCCTTGGTCCAATGAATGGGATTATAAATGATTATTTTTATTATCCAAATATAAATACATATTTCATAACTTTTGTTGGAAATGATGAAACCTTTCAGAAGTTATTTAACTAGTTACACAAGCACGTGATGTTGTTGCCTGTTGGGCGAGATAAGAAAATTAAAACAAACACGCAGTTTGCAGAGATGAAGGGAGAAGAAACTTCACTGGCGAAGTCAGATGATCCAAAGAGAAAAATCATAACAATCTCTTAATTTTTATAATCTTCTTAGTGCCCACCCGTGATATTATTCAACTACAGTCCATCTTACTATTATGTGCCTTAAGCATCCAACAGAATTGCCTGTTATTACCTATCTCCTCCCAGGCCTGCCTCTGGTAGTCCTGGAACCCTAACTCTATGTTTTGACTTATTACCCCTCTTATCTATACAGAAGAAGGCAAATATTTCTCGAACATAGGCTCTTCTGGGCCCTTAATATCCCAAGCTATCCAGCTACCTAACTAAACTGAATTCCCCAAAATATTAAGCATACCCCTCAAGGCATCAATGTTATCCAAATTAAAAAAAAAAAACAAAACACAAAAACCCCAAACCCCACAAACCAGTGACATTCCTTATATTAAAAAAATTGGGAAAATTTAGTTGAATTAAAATTACTTATAACATCTGTGCTGGTTTGGGCTGGAGTAGAGTTAAGTTCTTCATAGTAGATAGTATGGGGTTATGTTTTGGATTTGTGCTGGAAACCAATGAATTTTCCACTTTTATGCTTCCAGTTCTATTCTCCCATCCTGCTTGAGGGAGTGAGGGAGCAGCTCTGTGTTGCTTAGTTGACAGCTGGAGTTAAACTGAGACATATCCTTAAATAGAACCTGCTTAAGAAATAAAATCTGTTAAAGCTGATAAAATATGACTTCTTTGTATAATACTTTTCACACTTTGTCTTGATTGCCTATACATGGGGGTTTTTTTTGGTTGATAGTGTACACTGTACAGGAGGGTTCATCAGAAGACTACCTGGGAATGGAATGAGGGCTGAATGAAGTAGTTTTGTTTTATGACTTCCCTGTGATAGAAAATTATAGCATAGCTTTGTGGTTTGGAATAGTTCGGTAACAGCGGAAAGGCTGAGAAATGTGATACTTTCTGTGTGATTAGAGTTTAAGGATAAAGGAAACTATTGTCTTGGTAGAGGCCTGAATGACCTGAGATAGAAATGCTTTCCTTGACATGGTTTCCTTGACATGGTGTTGTATTGAGATGTCATTACTTTAAAATAGTTTTATATTGCTATCACCTCTGAAACTCCATTTTTTGTATTCCCCAATAATTTTTCCTTTTGTTCAGGTTTGAAATTGTGACCTTACTGGCAAACTCTCTGCTTGCTAATTTGAAATATATTTTGGGAAAAAGGAATTGATTTCTGGAAAAGAGTTGATAAGGGGTAGCAAGGTGGAGATTTAAGGTTTTTATGTTTAAATGTTAATATTCTTTTCTTGTCTACACCTACATTTGTTTATAGCTAGCTCGGTTACTGAATTAACATATCAAATATTTATTCTAAATAAATTAATATGTGATTGAAGTAAAAATATCTTATGTCAATCTGTCTTAGGTTGAGCTATTGTTTTATTTGCCTTGCCCTTCCTTTGACTCAGTTGATGCTTCTTACACACAATGAAACTAGTTCATCTACCTATTTCATATCCTTTTTTCTCCAGCAACTTTTGTGGATTTTTTTTTTGTCTCAATTTTCTGACAGTTTTGGGGTTTTTTTGGTCCAGTTCATGGACTAAGTGTTCTTTTATTATTATGCCATTCACATTATTGATAAAATTATGTGTGTTTTGCTGCTTTGTGGATGGTGCTAATGAGAAGTAGGAGGAAGCAGGTGATGATGCTATTCCTGTGCTTCAAGAGGATGTGCTTCTCATTTATGTAGCTAAGTCCTACATTGCCCCATATTTCCAGTAGGCCATCCAGACATACTAAATCTGATCTTGAAGTTTTCCTGCATTATTCCTGCATTAATTTACTGTAATCAATTTTCTGGATCCTACAGATCAAAGGGATTTTGAATTATAAAATACAAGGTTATACATGAGCTCATCTATCAGAGGGATGTTAAACCTCACTAACTTATTTAGATTCCCTTAGAAGCTATTAGACCTATGAACAGGATTAAGCAGTAGCTCTTCAATTGTGAGCATATATTGCTAACTTTTTTTCAGTGCTTTCTCTTGAGTAGTAATCCCTTCTCTAGCAGTGCTTTTCCAAAAAGGCAAGAGGCTCTCTCTATCTTGCTTTTCTCTGTTAGGTTTATGATGGCTAGATTGAACATTTAGCTGTACTGCCACTGCCAGTCCAAAGCTGTGTAATGATCCTCACATTTCTTTTGCAGCTTTAACTGCACAATGTGTTTTTTGTGAGCATCTAAGCATGACTGTTGAACTCTTGAACTCACAACAGACCCCTTTTTTTTTTTTTTTTTTTTTCCTTTCTGAAGGGAAGTAGTTGGAATGCTCAGCCTGAGGATGAGTTTCCTTTGCTGTAGCACCTGGTCTGGATTTCTGAATTTAGATGCCAGTATCTGAGAGTGAACCATTCTTGCTTACAATTCATGACTCACTGCAGTGAAGCTAGTGGAAATACCAGCATTTACAATCAAAACAATCATCCTTTGACAGCTTGTTGTTCTTCCTTGCTGACTTAGGCTTATTCCCATTGATGCTTTCTCATTTCTTCCTTTGCCCTTTGCTTTTTCCTTTACAGACTACATGTGACACCCACTGCTTTTTCAGTTTCTTTCCAACTTTTGTTGGGCAGCCTCAACTTCAGCCCCTACAGCAAGGTTCCCTCTTCAGCTCTGCTAAAGGGTAGTGGGGATAGGAGAGGGATATGTGCAGCCTTTCAGAAAGGCATGATCCTATTTAAGCTTTGAGCTCCTCTGGCAGAGAAGTGTTTCCCATATTTGATTTCAAATATGAAAGTATCCTCAAATACAACATCATTATCATATATATTGTCGTTGAAATCTGATATGTAATCCACTCATATTCTTAATTGAAAACATGCATTTAACAAGCCTGAGTATCACCACTCATGCGCTGTAAACCTGCACCAAACTTCAGTCACTTTTTCTGCAAATGTAGTGTGGTAGTTTAGGACAAAATGCCCTCAGCTAAAAGCTACCATCTCTCTGGCAGGAGGAGCTGAGGTAACGTGTATTCATTTTTCAACTGCAGTGTTTGCATGGTTGTGCTGTCCTCATATCAGGTGGCAATGTGCTCTACATGCTGGAGACATCTGAGGCACTGGTGTTGTCCTTTCTGCAATTTCTATAAGGGATTGGTAGTGATTCGAAGAGAAGGAGCCATACGTTTTAAGCAGCAGCAGCTGGAGCCCCAGAACTTACAGCATGCAATTTGTAACAGGGACTTGTGAAAGGAGGAGACAGAGGTCAGTATTCATTCAAACCACTAATGTCATTCTTATCTTGTGCTTTCAGGATTATTACAGATTAGTGTATGTGACATTCTGAATAAATTGTGAATATATTTGACTCAAATTTGACCTTCCTGCTACATATTATTGAATGCCTTGGTTAGTATTTTTTGTTTAAGCTTCTGAAGTTGGAATCATAATCTATTAAATGAATTGTCTTTTCAGTCACATAAAAATGCATATGTATATATATGAACATAAAAATATGAATACGTATAGAGAGTTTTATCTGTACATAAAGGCAGATCCAAATATTAGGTTAGAACAAAAAGGACACTGTAAATTGATTGCAGAAGTAGAGCAACAGACCTCTTGGAATATTTGTAATTCCTTTTGCCTAGTGCAGATTATGTAGAATTGCGTTTCAGGGACTGATGGCAGAGTGATTAGCAGCAAAGTACAGTGTAGTGGGAGGTCATAGAGGTTGAGTCCTCTCCCAGAAATCACTCA
>VYZS01085627.1:8328-18463 GCA_013400695.1 Neodrepanis coruscans | reverse complement strand
CTATGGTCAAAGTTCATCAGTGAGTCATAGAGCTTCACTGAGCTGTTAAAATGCATACGAAGATAAATGAAGTTCCATATCGAATATCAAAACCCATACACTTTGCCTTTTTTGTATCTTCAAATAATCATCACCCAAATAGTAGGATTTATCTTTTGATACAGCTCAAGTGTACTCATCTAGGAAAAAAAAAAAGCTGTACAAATTATAATTTGAGAGTAAATATTTTGTAACCTAAAAGCATACTGATAGTAACCCTCCAAGAAGGTTTAAAGGTAAACTTAAGTATCACTCAACATATTTTTTCCAACATGCTAGAATTACACAAATATTTTAGTCTAATAACAGCTTAATGTCATTATAAAATCTGTGATTTATGGTAGTATGTATTTCACATACCCTGTTTTCTGGTGGAAAACTGAATTAATATGACTCTCTGCTGGTCAGCAGATTTGCTGCAAACCCATTTAGAAAAATAAATTCAAGCAGTTTCAGTAAAATATTACATTAAATCATACCTAATTATCTTAGTGTTTTCATTTGAATATTGGCTACTTAATTTTTTCTAATATAATTAAAGATGATTCATAGAGTAGTAAAGGACAGGGGAATTTTGTGAGACAAAATAAAATCTGGTGAAAGTCAACTGAATTCAAGGTTTATATTAGGTATGAATCTGAATTGATTGACTGGATAAAGCAGCTGAAGCAAAGATTCTCTTGAAATATAAATATGCCATAGAGAAGAGAAGACAGTGCTTCTGATCTTGAAACCCAAGTACTCCACAATAAGAGACAAGGAAACATTTCAACAGAGATGGGGAATAATTTTCCCCATTAACTTTCCTCCCACTGTCCTTCATTGGTAAGAGATCTCTAAGTTTATTTCAAATCACAAAACAATTCAGTTCTATGGACTTAACATACCAACATTGCTTCTGTCAATAATCATGTTTGATCTACTCCTGTACCACACAATTTGCAAAACGGTGTCTTGTAGCAGCAGCTGGAGTATTTTGGGAGCGGGAGAAGGGTTATGTAATCAGTTTTGTTTCAGTTGACTGTATCTCAAGGTGTTCACAACCAAATCCCAAGAATACTACAAAACTCAGCTTTGGGCAATTTGATGTTATTGTATCAGGCTTCAAGTGAATTCTAAAAACCCTTTTTCATTTGCCTGTCACTTCTATTGTTTGGGGCTTTATTTGTTTGGTTTTTGGTTTTGTTTTTTTTGCATTTTGCTTGAATATTTGTGGATGTAATACACTATGAAAGAAAAAAAAAATTAAAAAAAAAAAAAANAACAAAGAGCACTGCATGTCCCCTATATAGAAATTTTTTTAGAGTGCTCCCAGTAAACTAACAATCTCATCAATTAGTATGTCAGAATAAGCTAGCAATACATTCTACTGACTGTTGCCCAGACCAAGAACATGCTTAGTATCTAAGTAACCAACTCAACCTGCCTGAACATTTCATGCCTTTTCTTCCTTTCCAGTTTCCACATTGAAAAAAAAATTAAAAAAAAAAAAAAGAAGGACTGGAAAATCAAACTGTGCTATGTAAATCTCCCTCAGCTGTGGAACAGTTCCTGAGAGGTCATAACAGTTGAGAAATCCAGAAGGACCTATTCTACTGTAAAGTATCATAAATTCAGTCATGAAAATAATATCTGAACAAAATGTTTTTTAAAAATACCATCTGCAGGGAGTAAAATGTTTCCTCTGGGAATCAATTAAATGTCAAAAATCTCAGCTGTTGTCAGACACAAAACTATCATACAGGTTCTGATTTTATTCAGAAAAGCTTACAAACCTTTACAAGTAAGTTATTCTTATCTAAGTAAGAATTCTACAGTAGAGAACCAAGATACATGTTTTTGATTTCTCAGAAACAATGTTCAACAGATACTGAGGGGAAGGGAGTGCTTGACGGCAGAGAGTTACAAGGCAGAAATAGAATAATTTAGTTCTTTCTTACATTTTTCCCAGTCCATATAGAAATTATAGTTTAGCTTTGTAACGGGTTGATCTTGGCTGAATGCCAAGTGCCTGCCCAATCTCTCTGTCCATCCTCTTCCTAGCCAGGTAGGGGGAAGAGAATAAGACGGTGAATAAATTATGGGTTGGGATAAGGCAGTTGACTAAAGCAAAAGCAAAAAGTGAAGCAAAAAATAGCAAGGTTTATTCTCTACTTCCCATCAGCAGAGATGTCTGGCCATGTCCTGGGAAGTAGGGCTTCAGCCCTCTCTTCCTGCTCCTTTCCTTAGTTTTTATGTCAGAGCTGATGGTATAAAATATCCTTTTGCTCACTTTGGGTCAACTGGCCTACTTGTGCCCCCTCCGAAAATCTTGCCCTCGGTTGGGGAATAAACACTAGAGTCCTGACGCTGTGCTCATCAGTAAACAAAACACTGGTGTGTTGTGTACACCCTTCTAGCTGCCAATACAAAGCACAGCTCTGTGAGGGCTACTATGGAGAAATGGAATCCATCTCAGACAGACCCAACACAAGGTTATGTCCATGTTTGAAAATGTCTTGATTCCAGCATGACTCATCAATGGTTGAAAACATCACTATAGATTCTTAAAAATACAGTCTGTAAAATAAATCAGTTGTTTAATTATATCAGTTGTTGCTTCTATCTTGAATTTTTTGTTTCTGTCCAAATTGCCTCATTTTTCTGACGTATTTTACCCTCCCTTACTATCTGCTATTGCATCTAAAAGGGCTTGGCACTGGGAATACTTTTTAGATAGCCCACAGAAACAACATTTCCTCTCATTACTCAGATGGGTTATTCAATAAGTATAGTACAAGTGATCTTGTCATTCCCATATTTTCAGATGCTCTTTTCATCAGAGCGCTAATCAAAAGACTCTCTGTTCTTCTAAATCTAATAAACATAGCTTTATCTTAGATTCTGAGCACAATTCAGACAATAATAAGAGCACCGTGTTTTGATTACTTATTCCAGAATCCGATTTTGCATTTCAAACTAGTGCTTATCTTAAGACCAATAAGTTGTAGTAAAGAGCTGAAGAAGGAATTAGATTTACCAATATTTCAATACTAGTACTTCCATCTAGTTGTGATAGATGATTATGACTCTTAGATAAATTCTTTCAAAAGAAATAGGGAAAAAAATAAATTGTAGTGAAGTCTAAAACTCTTATCCTAGACAAAATGGAAAATTTTGTCTAGGAAATTATCTACAACTTTGTACATAAAACTAAACACAAGAGCAAAGATAAACACATCTTCTAAACAAATAAATAAATTTTCTTAGGTAATTTAAGTATCTATATCATGTGCATCTTATTGTTATATTTTATTTTCATTAAACTAAAATTCAAACAAAGCTTAAGCATGAAATGTCATTGTAGTAGGTGCTCAATAGTAGATCATCACCAGCTTCTGTTTCTTTCCTTCTTGTAGTAGGGATAATATCCTTTCAGTGGTTTTGTTTTTTAAAAAACTTAGATGAGCTCCTTCAAATAATTTAAGGATCTGACTAAATGTAAACACCTATATCGGAGTAGCTTGTATAGACTGCCTTTGGATTCCACAGAGGAAACAAGAAGGACCTGATGGGCAAGAAATTGACCATGGGACATCAATATGCTTTGTGTACAAAAAGGCCAAATGGTGTCCTGGAGAAAAGCATTGCCAGAAGATTGAGGCAGGTGATCCTGCTCCTCTACTTGGCCTTGGTGAAGCCACAGCTGGAGTCCTGTGTCCAGTTCAGAGCTCCTCATTTCAAGACAGAAAAATAGTTACAGTGGAGTTCTATAATGATGATGGAACAGGAGCATCTCTCTTAAAAGGAGAATCTAAGGGAGCTGGGCCTGTTCAGCCTCAAGAAGAGACAACTGAGAGGAGATCATAAAAATATATAAAATATCTTAAAGGCAGGTATCAAAAGGATGGGCCAGATTATTTTCAGTGTTGTCCAGCAACCGGACAAGGGGCAACAGGCAAAATTGGAACACAGGAATATCCACCTGAATATGAGGAAAAACTTTACTGTGAGGATGTCTGAGCACTGCAACAGGTTGTCCAGAGAGGTTGTGGAGTCTCCTTTCCTGTAAATATTCAAAATCTGCCTGGAGTTGATCCTACCCTACCCTAGGTAAACCTCCTTTAATAGAGTGGGTGGATGATCTCCAGAGGTCCCTTCCAACCTCAACTGTTCAGTGATTGTGATTCCATTTTCTTTCATGTGTTTCATCTCAGTCTACAGTTGACACCTAAACTATGTGCATTGAAATCTGACTAAGTATCTGTTTCTCTCCATTGACTATAAAATTAACCAAGGCTGAGTAATTCAAAAGTATATATTTTTTAGGCAGTTGAAATGAGTCCCTCAAATCAGACTTTAGATAATTAGGCAGATGATGTCTCTGGTGCATTAGTTGTGTTTAATATTGCTATGCTAATTGAGGTATTTTTTCCTCCTTTATGTTTCGGGATTTTGCCTTTATGATACGAATCTGCAGAAGGGAACTTTTCCTCACCCCACATCTGCTCTGTCAATGATATGTGAATAATTTTTGTTTTCCTAATTCCATAGTTACAAACTGCCCCAGACTCTTGACTTACAACTACCAATAAAAGATAACTTGTCTTTTGAAGACTTATAATTAGGTGTTTTTCTATCTTGCATTTAAGACTGGAAATAAGCATTCTTTGTGTGATCTATCATATTTAACTCTTACTGTCAATGATACCTGTTGTAGGTTNGGGAAGGGGAGGGTAGGGGCAGGGATCCTTTAATATTTACGGTGTCTTTCAGGAGGCTCCAGTAAAGACCCAGCGTTACCCTAACAATTCCCCGCATTAGCCGCTGGCCCTGGAAGAGCTTAATTTGTCTGTTTTTTTGTGTTTTATTGTTGCTTTTTTGTGTTTAAAATAAACCTTGTTATTTGTTTTTTGTTTTGGTTTTTTTTTTTATGGTGTGCGTTGCTTCTATTGGATCTCTCTTGTCAGTATCATGCCTCCTAGTGGTAAAACCATGACAATACCGGATCATATTTTAAATTTCTAAAACTAAGAGTCTTATTATAAGGAGATATTTATAAATAAGCACATAATCATACTGCAGCTCAGGCCTCTCTGCTTTCTGTTCAGTAATGTCTTACTACAATGTAAGATATTTTTCCCTCACTATTTTCTGAAGAAATAAGAGCTGAGAGGAAATTGAGTGATATGTTTCCAACATTTCAATTACTATTTTAATGATGCATTATATTTTATGATCTGTGGTATCATATAATCTGGAGTTTCATTTGGTTTAAACCCCATGGAACTGCACTGATATGGCAGGCGCGCTGCAAGTGCAAGGGCAGGCCAAGCTCATTGTGCTTATTACAGCAATTACACAGACTGATTAAAAAACATATGCATCTGATGAATCAGGATGGTGTTAATCACTTTATTTATTTGAAAGAATATTTTTAAGTATACCTGATTAGAAATTGGACTGGGTCCCTAACCAGTGACATATTGTCAGAATTTCGATAGCGCTTGTTGGAATGAAGGAAAAATTATTTGTCCTTTATTTTCTTAAGACAAACGTCTCCCTTCCACATATAATTCTTAAATTTTTTTAAAATTTCCTCTTAAATTTTCAGACATAGCCAATAAGTATGCATTTTATTCAGCTTGAGTTTAGATAGTTTCATTATGTTCTCTCTTTGTAGCTCATTTTTTGAAAGTCCTATCCCTTCTTCCCTTATGTGCTAGTCGTAAACCCACTCTTCATTACAGGACTTCAGCAAATTACTTTAGGTAAATTGTACCTTTCAGGTTTGGCATTCTGTTTAAGATTCCCTGCAATAATCACTTCACATTTTTTTATATTGCTTATTAGCATTAATGTAGTACCGACCAACTGGGTCGTTCCAGAAGCACTTGGCTGTCAAGTGCCTGCATGTCTTCATCTTATATGTGATGCTATTTCTACATACATATGTAAACACGCACACATTTAGATATTCAATCTGTTTCAGTGAGCTCTCTCCAGACAAATACTAGGGCAGTTCCAGAGGATGATATGAATCATAGTTTTCTGATGGCCACCAAAGTAGACAAAACTCTTATTTGGTAAGAAAGTGTTTAACAGCATGGGTAAGGAGACATAATGTGCTAGAGAAAGTGCTTACATTTTCATTGCATTGATAAATTTACCTGATTTTCCACTATGGATGTGGAGACAGCACTGTCCTGTTCCGCAGGACAAAGCTATGGGACTGCTGGATGTGAACTAAATCACTGGGGAATTTGCAGAACAGCTCTGGGAAAGTGTTCTGCAGGTGAAAAAATAAATTTGTTTAAAAACAAGCGAGATTTCATAAAGATTATTTTTCTGTAAATCTTTATATACTACCTTAAAACAGCAACCAAAGTCCTGCACTGCCAGCTGCTTTGTGTTGAATGAGACTTCAACTTTAACCCAAGCTGACTGTACACACGTATAATGTCCCTACTAAATTGTTCCACTACATTGTGATCTATTTACAATATATTGATATGCATTAAAGAGAGGATGATAACTTATCAACTGCTTGCTTCTACCTAATATCCCTGTCACAAACAGGTACAGTTAAAAAAATAAATTCCCCCTAGATGGACATATTTTTCCTGCTGTATTCTGTATCACAACAGAATTACAGAATGGCATATTTCAGTTTACAGAGTTGTACCCTGGCTACTTTTAATAAAGTGTTTATTCACAATATTATAAATATAGTGAAGTACTATAGAAAACATATTCAACATACAAGGCATATATTCTTCTACCTCTGAATCAGTTAGAGCAAAATCAGACACATAGGAGAGGATTCATCTAACCAAATGTGCATATATGTCATCATAGATCTACTCTATGTAAATTGCACTAGCCCCTCTCTGTAACTGGTAGAGAAAGCCAGGCATTTCGGGTGTGTGATTTATCAGAGTGATAAAAGAAGTGTCCTTTAAAGTTCAATGAATCTTACAGAAGTGATTTTTTCTAGCAATAGAGTGCAGAAGCAACTTTGAAAACCATCTCAAATGTAAGCAATCAGATTAGAGACCTTTACATTTCAACAGACGAAACATGCACGTTATTTCGTATTCAGTTCTTCACAGTGGTTTCCATTTCCCTGTGCACAAAACTTTAAAATCGCAAAGATTATAAATTCTGATCAAAACATTTCATACATTGATCTTAAAATATGAATAAAAAGCAAAGCATGTTATGCAATAAAGTTACCTAAGTCAGGAGAGTGGGTTATAGACTGATAATAGATGAGGAATGAATAGCAAGCATAAAAGAATGTGATATTTAAGAATGAGTTACTGTACTCATCATATGTGTTCTATCACATATGTTTATACCTGACAGAAGAAGTACTGCATCACAGTTGGAATTTTTAATGCACAGTTGTGCGTAGTGCTATACAATGTTGAGCAGTTCATTATGAAAACATGAACAACCACTGTAGCCTGAAGAACATTTGTTGAAATTTTTCTTTTGGAATTACAAAAGCATGATAAGACCTGCTAAACACATGACAAATGAGACAACTTTTCTGCAAAAAAAACTTGCGATGATATTTTATTTGACAGGGAGGTATTAGAAACCAGAATGTCCAAAAGACGCTTGGCTGATTATTTACGTGTGTAGGCAGAGTGCAAAACCAGATAGCCTTTAATCCATCTGTTATGATTCTCAACAGAATACTTAAATTAACTATTGTTTGGTATTGATTTTAAGACATATATGATTTCTCTAAGGATAAAGGAACATTTTACAAGGAAAGTCAAAACTTATAATTCTAGATATATTTAAATGAGTGTATCTAAATGAGGCACCATATTTATATTCCAGAAATTTTCTTTGACACATATTTATTGCACATATCTCTAATTTATCCAAGGAGCCTTGCAACTCTAAAAAATGCACAGACCAAAGTATTGATACAGGAGAGTATTTAAGCAATGTAATATTCATTGTCTAACGCTTGTAGTTTGAGCATCTTTTGTGATGTATTAGCTTCTCACTTTCCAAATAATGTGTGTGGAGAGTTACATTCTCCAGAATGAGATCCCCAATAAAGAGTAATTGACAACTGTAGAGATAACTAGTCTTTATAAAGAGATGATAAGTACAAATATCTTGATTCACATCCTCTGACTAGTTCTTGCACACCAAGCTAAGTGCCAGGAGGCATTGCTCTCTTCTTGTGGTTAGAGAAGCAAAGAAATCCCTTGACATAGTGCTGTTTTTAAAAGTGAACAGATCTTGAAAAAAAATTGTCTTCTAATATTTTTAATTGTTTCATTTGAAAACTTCTATCATGCCAGAGGATTAAAATATCAAACCTAATCTTTGATTGTGCTGATCCCCAGACACTGAACTCAATGAAAATGAAACTGAGACAAGATATTCATTCAGATTCTGGTCCGTAAAGTGATCTGACAGCAGGTTTCACAAATCTCCTGTCTCCCATATTGTTGAAGCAATACTCTGCTACATACCAGCCCAGCTGGAGTTTTCAAAGCATTTTGCATCGTAAACAACATTAAATACAATTGAGAGTTTGCAATATAAGAGCCACTTGCAGAACATTGAAGGGACAAAAGCAACCATAAGTGCTTCTGAGTTGGATTTAATGTTTCATCCTAGTGCAAATTTAGATTACATTGTGAGTGGAATATTAGCTTTAATTGTATAGAGATGTAATGTTAAATCTAGCTTAACATGCTTATAAGAAACTAAAACTCTGCTTATGGGCAGTAGTTTTCTAAAGTCAAAATATGCAAAGGCAGGTGTTCTGCATTTCATCCATACTGCTAAGTATTTAAAAGAAAATTGTATCCTGTTTTGCTCAGGAGTGATCCTAGTTATGCATAACTCTCTTCTAATAACCAGAAGATATACTTGCAAATTTTAGGCTGTGAATCTTCCAAGGATGCACTGCATCTTGACTAATGAACGTCCTGAGCTCTGGAAATGCAGGTGAATTGATGCTTACTGGATATGAATAGAATAGATCCATGATGTTCAAGAAGATAATAACTCCCATTGCATTCAGCCCTCAGTTCTGCCGCAGGCTGTAGGCAGTCAGGATTGATGAAGCAATATATGCTTCTCTATAGTTCTCTAAGGTTGGATTTGGCTGGGCCAATGGGAGGGATTGGGAAGGTTTTCCTAGTCTACAGAACAGTTTCAGTATGAACTTTGAGAAATTCATTGTAGTTCACATTTTCCTTAATAGCATTCTGTTTTATTCTAGCAGTACTTGAGCTGTCATCTCTTCCTCTTTATCCTGACTATGGTGTCATACTAATGCATTCTACTGTCTCTGCCAACAAAAAAAAATGGGTTGATGGAAGCAAAAGATGTAAATAGAGGAGGCTAGTGAACAACTATGATGATTGATTTGATTGTCAGCTCTTCATCCAGTGAGTGAAGTCAAATCTGAGACCAAATTCTGATAAGACTGGACTATTGTCTTAAGAGTCCTTCAGATGTCATTTGACAAAACTAGTAGAAATTGATAGAGCTGTGACTCATGACCTGGCTCAGATTTATTTTTATTTCTTGAGACCTCAAGGCTTTGTTCTTTACTTAACAACAGGTGATCCAGGAAAGCATATGATTTTAATGTCCTTGATTTTGAAGTCTGGGAACAGGCTCAGCCCACTGGCTTAACTGTAAATGATGTCTAGAGATCCTAATGAGGTAAGCAAAAAGATATCTTTGTTGTTTTTCTCCTCATGTCCTTGCCATGTTTAGATTCTCTTAACAAAACAAAACAAAAAAAACCAAAAATATTTGATATTTCCACAAAAGTTTATGGATATCAAGCTGTACCTGTTTTTATACTAAATGCAGAATTAATAAAAAATGCACAATTTAAACTTAGATAACTTTCATTTTCATTACTACAGTGAAACAGATAAATTTTCAGTGACAATAACAAAAAAAAACAAATAAAAAATAGAACAGCTATCAAAAGACTATGTCCAATACCCATTTAAAGAGACAATGTTGCCAATCCTATTTTGCACTTGTACATATTTCCTAGCTATTATAACAGAATATATATAGGCAAATTATCTTTTTTTTTTTGGCAGGATACAATGCA
>VYZS01085626.1:12542-27803 GCA_013400695.1 Neodrepanis coruscans | reverse complement strand
CCCCAACACAGAATATACTAGCAAGAGTTTGGTTTGTTTATTTTATTTTAAGTTTTTCAGCAAAAATTGAAAAATCTGAAATTGCCTGATGGTCATATTACCCAATTGTCTCATAGGAAAGTAGGAGCAAGACTGGGCTTGCACTGCATTTTAAGAAATTTCCTGTTCACCATCCTTTCAGCTGTTTAAGTGTAAGTCATTCACTACTTGAGCATTCCCAACTTCATGGAGACAGGGGAACGTAAAATATGTTCATTATGAAAGGCTTGATGGATCTAAATGCTTGTATTTGTGGCTTTAAAGCTTGTATCACTTTCCTGATGTGAATAAATATATCTGTTAATGATCTGCTTTGTATGCAACTTGAAAGTTTCCAAATCTTAAAGGAAAACCTATTTGCAAACATCATGGAAGCTTCAGATGAGGTCAAAGAAGTCTCCCACTTTCTAAAATGTGTTCGCCCTTAGTTTTTTGTTCTTCCTTGATTTTTTGTTATAATTTTGTCTTCATTATATAGCATAGACTGCCTGTAAAACAGGGAAAAAAAATATGATTCTAAAATTTCATCATTCTTTAAAAAGTGGTGCTTTTTAAGGATTAAAAATTAAACTTCAAATTCTAAATGATTTACAAAGCTCAGAGTTTCATGACTCCCACCTCTATTTTTACTGTTATGGTACCTCAATATAATGGAGTGGTTGATGTTATTAACAAATTACTGAATATCTTAGGCCACATGAATTTTTGGTGGGAGCAGATAGCGTTAACTGTCTTTTATCAACCACATAGATGTTTTTCAGAAATTCTGAGAGAACATGAAAGACAGTAGGGACTTAGAAGAGAAAGAGCCAGGTGAAATGTTACCCTACATCTGCCTTTATACATGAAAAAGATTACATTGTGTCTAATTCAGGCATCTACAAAAGCGGGTAAAAAATTAGGAAGCATGCAAAATAGAGCAGAAAATAGCTTTTAAAAGGTTATAGTCTTTTAAAACTGACAAGGTTCCTTGGCCAGATTACACACACCAGGAGTGCTGAAGGAAGTGGGGGATAAAACTGGCAAAGCATTAGCAACATTTTCACAAGTTCACTCAATTTTTATTCACTTCAAGAGCCAGAGACAGATCTGAAGACTGGGAAAATGGGTCATACCGTTTCTTTACTTCAAAAAGATGAAGAAGAGGAAGAGATACATACATGATAAAGTTGATTCAGTCTTTTTGATAGTGTTGTAGGAAGAGAGTGAAAAATGTTATGAAGACTTGAAAAAAACAGATATAAAGTATAGCAAAGAGTAAAATATCACTCTGTATTTCTAGCACTATTTAATTAAGGCCATCTCATATCTCTCAAGAAGAAAGCATTTGTTTGTGTCTAAATATATTCACATTGTTTGGGATGATATTATACTGATAAATAGGGAACATCAAAGAAGAATAATCAGTACACACCCTGCTAATTTCTCCATATCACAATTGTATATAATTTAAAAGATCATATGGGAGCATCACACCTCAGAGTCCTGGACAGACAGGCACAAAACATACGATACCTCTGTGGTTCCAATTCTGTCACTAAATGCAAAGATATTAAACCTTTAAAAAAGAATTCACAATATAAAAGACAAAAATAACACTTCCAATGTGCTACGTCAGGGTGTGATTTTTTTTTTTCCTTTTTGTTTGCTTCAGTGAACTGTTGATAGATCTGTTTTACAGCCTTGGCTATAAGCAAAACAATTTACCTGCAGCAATAAGAAGCTGTTCCAGAGATCCTGTACACAATCTCAGCTTTGTTGTTGTTGTAGAAAGTGTATTCTACCCCCTTTTTATGAACATCATGATTCTCTGAAGAACTGACAAGATTATGGTTTGCTTAATTCTTGATTAGCTGCCACTTTTTTTAATATTTCTGAGCAGTATAAATACTGGACTGCGAAACTGAGTCTACAGCAGCAGAGATAATGGTCAATACAAACTGTATATTACACCTCTTGAAATCTGTAAGTTAAATGCTTATTAACAAGGCTAATATGAGTAGAATGTTTCTGTATTTTTCTTCTAAGAGCTGATGTAGAAATTCTGCTTTCTTGTTATATGCTCATAAATTCAGTCCTACCATACTCGTTTGCTCTGGCATTGTTCATGAGAGCATCCTTCTGCCACTAGAAACTGGGGAAGGTCTGACTTCATGTTATTTGATGGCTGTATAGTAAAGCCAAAAGGTGTGTAATGGATCTTTTGAAATGGTGTTTATTTTCATGAGAGTTCGGGAATGAGAGCTCTACAGAATCATTTTGACCCAAAGTGCAGATATACCTGTTTTAAGCTTGTGATTATCTATTACCAAAATACAAGCCCAGAGAATAGTAAATAAAACATAACATGAGCAGATGTTGTATTGCTGCATATTAGAATCCAATTAACTGATATGCCAGCATAGCATTTTTCTTGTTCCTCTATAAAAATATTTTTTTCTATGGCATCAGTGTTTGCTTCAAGAGACAAACTGCTGCAGCAGCATGGCTGGTGTGGCCATATGGCATGTGGTCAATAAAACACAGTGCAGAAATGCCAAAAATGGAAGCACTCTACTCTTCCCCAATCCTGTTTCTTCCTGAAAATTGTCTGTCTGTGATAAATATTAAATTGCAGTTGAACAGGAAAATCTAACTATGGATCAGTATTAACCAAATCCCTATTAAAAGAATGATATTCTACATTTAAGATAAAATTAGTGTGTCATATCCTCTTACTCACAGGCAAGAAAACTCACCAGATACATCATACAGCTGTTTCCTAATTCTTATCTGAAAAATTATGAACACATTTGAGAAGGTCAATATTTGTCTCTCTTTGCAGTTTTTCTACATCGTGTTTTGTGCCTCTTAAGACAACAACACTAAAAAAAAAATAGCCCATCATGAAAACCCATAAGAAACCCATATTTGTGGGCTTATTCCCAGTTTTTAGCAGCTCCTAAAACTAGCTCTGAAACTGGTCAATTAACTGTTACTTGGCATCACAAATTCATATTAGTTACAAACTTTAATCCAGTTTACGATCACATATTTCAGAGTTTTCATATGGCCAAAACAGAAGACATGCCCCTTAATTTCAGAGAGCAAGGGTAAGGGGGAATTCCATAAGCGAGAAACAGTGGTTCCCCGGAAGACTCAGGAGTGACAATAGATGAATCACTCTCACACTTGTGGATTCAGATAACTCAGGAGGAGTTCTGTGTCTCTGATAAAATTTTCATTGAAACTTCTTGTGAAATATTGAGAGGTTTGTCATACCACCCTTGTTACAGACTAATCTTAAGTTCTGACTTTCAAAAAAACAAAAGAAACTCACATACTCTTAGAGAGGAAATGATGTCCTTCTTGAAAGAATATAGAATGACCAACATTATGCAGACAATTACATTATATAAAGTTGTCTCTTAATATCATGAAAATAAAAACATAACCTGATCTGAGTATCCTATCTCATCTAACAATTCTGAATTCTTATTCAACTGGGTGGAATGATAATGTTTTCTTTTAAAAAAATACTTAAAAATTAAAGGTAATTATGTGATTTGGAGTTGTTTTCTGAAACTGACACCAGCTGCCATCTTACCCAACTGCTGGCACCTAAAAACTTGAAACTTCGTGTTGGATAGGTTTTTAGATTTGTTATATAGTCCGTGGAGATTGATATTTCCAAGATGATCCACACAAGTCGGGGGGGGAGGTTTTTCTCTGGGATGTGGAATAGGATGATAATGAGTGACAAGCTTGAGGTCCTTACATCACTCTCAAGGAAGTTCTTCCAGTATCTATGACGGGATGAGCCATCTGATCTAAACCAAGAACACTCCGTTTGGATATACTAACGAAATAAACTTAGCTATGAAATAGTGAATATAGTGTAACAGGTAGATCCTTTGAAACAATGGCTACTTTCCAAAAAAACCCATATTTTCCCCATTTCTAATTTCACAGATGGGTTCTGAAACTATAAGAATATGTGTTAAGGTAGTAATGATATTAATGTAATAATGGGATTCTTAATGTAGTTAATGGGATTGTGTTAACTCTCTGAGGAAAATATTTGAAATAATTTGAAACAATTATCTTTAAATCCTCATTTAGTTTTGGAGGTAAACATAACTCTTATATCCGTCCAAGAAGAAAAAATAAATTCTGTAATGGTAAAAGAAAAACTGCAAAACTACAGTTCCTACAGGAATTGTAAATCCTGTCAGAAAACCTGAAAGGCAAATATATGCTCTTAGACATGAAATGTCTTCTTCTCAAAAAACCCCCCAAAACAACAACAAAAAACCCAAACACAAAAAAACAGCCAAAAAAAAAAAAAAGTAAGAATGAAAAAGAAGCAACATTCACAACTAAGGGTACAGTAGATGTCTATCTTTTCCTTCCTGAAGACTGCTTATTTTTAATGCTAGCTCTTATTCAGGAATTATTCAGAAGGGTTAAGAAATCCATTTAAAACTGTGGTATGATTTCCATATGTGTACAGTAATGGTTTTAGTCACTAATTGTCTTCTTTGATTTTAACACTTTGTCTGTGTGTTAATTCAGTACAAGTATTAATTCAGTATAAATATTTTTACCAGAGATATCCCTCTTTGGTCAATATGAACACCATCTGTTGTGGGGTGAAAGTGAAAGTAAAACCGGTCTTTTTTCCTGCCGCGTGCATGGGACCAGCCCCCTCCCCAGTCTGCCTCGGTCCTGTGTAGAGCCCCGTGGGCCGGGATGGGACCCGCCCGGTGCAGCCTCACTGCCCAGTCCCGGGGGAGGCAGGGCCTCCCTGTCCCCCTGGGCCATGGCAGGCAGGCTGGTCCCCGGCATGGCTGCGCTCCCTACCTGCAGCGTGGCTGTCCTTGGGGCTCGGCGTGGGCAGGCGGCATCCGCTGGCGGGCAGCACCCGTGAGTGCGGCAAGCTCGGTGCGGGGGGGCCGCCGCTCGTCTGCCTGGGGTGGCGGGGGAGCAGCAGCCCAGCGTGGCTCGGCCCGGTGCTGCCTGGCGCTTCTTGGCTCAGCATGGCCAGCGGAGGCCCCCTCCCCCCGGCGGCACCAGTGTGCAGCGATCCTGGCTGGGCGCCACCATTTTGCCGGTGTGCTCTGGCACTTCCGGTGTTCCCATCGCTTCTGGCTTGTCCTGGCACTTCCATGGGCGCACGAGGCCTTGCTGGGGTGGGCCCCAGGGTGCTGACTGTCCAATTAGAGGAGGGCTGGTCCNTCTGCCGCTATTGCCCAGGTTTAAAGACCACATCTCTTCCATCAGCACTGAAAATCCCTTCCTGGGGGCTAAAGGGAAGGGGAGGGGGGCTCGCAGTTTCTAACTGTCTTGAGTGTTTTTCTTCAGAAAAGCCGAATGGAGGCTCGCGCTGCTGGGGGTCCTCAGATCGGTCGCGGGCCTTCTCTAATTATCCCGGCGTCTCTTTGGGAGCCCCAGAGAGAGAGAGACTAGCACTATTCCAGAGCATTCTCACCCCAACACGGGCCCTGGGAAGCTTAATTTGTCCTTTTTTTGCACTTTATTGTCGGGTTTTCAGTGTGTGTGTGAAATAAACTGTGATATTGGTGTGTTTTCTTTCTTTTTGGGTGTGTGTGTGACTTCTCTCGGACATCTCTTGTCAGAATCGCTAATTTTGTGGTAAAACCACGACACCATCTTTATATGTAACCATGTTTATTTAAAAGAAGTTCTTGGAAACTACCTATCTTCTCTCAAAACTATTACTTTTAGTCTATAAAAGGCAGAGGAAATAGTAGTAACAATTATATTAGATTTAACCTGTAATGGTTAAACTCTTATTTCCTCAGGGACTAAACTGAAGCAAGACTGGAGTGTGTGCTGACTATTGTACAATATGGGACTTTTTCAAGTACAAATCCAGGCTTGAATACTCATAATCTTCCCATCATTTCTAGTTGGGTTTAGATCTGTATCTCCCATTTCCTTTTCCTTCCCTCCTCCTTAGAAATACTTTCTTCTTTTACAGAATCTTAAAACATCTCAATAAATCCATTACTGCAAAATGGAGACCAGCTGTGAATATTTTATGAAACTGATGAATACCTCTTACTACTTTGACAAGATAAAATAAAAATGAATGTTTATGGTATAATAATTAGCAAATTTGGAGGTGATTCAAAGACAAATGTAGGTAAGTCTTGATTAGACATTTCAAAAACAAAGACACTTCCCTTTTTGAGACTGACATGAAGCCATGGTTGTCATATATGAGTTCTATGAATATGTAATGCAGTGTGGAAATTAATATTTAATATACTCAAGTCCTATATGACAAAAGTACTTGGCACATTTCTTTCAAAATGAAAAAATAAAAATGTTTCACTACATTATATGTGTTTGACCCTGAAACCTTTACATTTTGCAGTTCTTCAAGAATGTCAAACTCTGTCTTACAGCATTACTATTATAATTTCAAAAACTACTCATATAATTCTAAATGCCAACAACAAAAACAGTCTGTCTTTCAAACCTGTTATGATACATGAAATCCATCCAGGTATTGACCATTAACTGAAGAATGGATTGCAGAAGATTTATTAAAAGGACAAATACAAGCAACAAGGCCACCCACAGTTTTATTCTCAGTTGTTTTTTCTTTACTTAGGATCATACACAATATATGTTTTTGAGTAAATCAAACAACTAATGTTGAATAATTTATTATAATAATAATGTGACAACAATGAGACTTAAAAATTATGTACAGTGATAAACTTCTGAAGTTAGTGCAGAGGCAGCCCAACACATTCTTGATGAATCAGACTTAATGTGAGTATTGTGAGTTTTGAAGCTCTGGTTAGCTTTTTCAGCATTAGAAAAAGATTTGTTGACCCAGAAGGCTCTTTGCTGGTCTGCATTCATAACTGGCCAGCAAATTTATTATTTCAGTGTTCACAATGCACATGATTTTACATACATAAAAAGTGCATATTACATAAACTTATTCTCTGATTAAATTACCATTTGTTTCGCTAACAAATGGCTGAGGATTGGCTTGTGTCAAGGCAAGGGCAGACAGCACAGTTGGATCAGTCTTTTTCAACCTTGCTTTGGTGGAAACTGTTCAACACAGATTAAATGAATTTGATTCTCCTCCTGTGCCCAGTAAAAATTACACAAAACCTTGGCAAGTCCAATTAATGTCTGAATTTGTCATGAAAACTCAAATGAGCCAATATCTTTTCTTTCTGTAATTTTAATTGAAGTATGCTAATTTAAATCTCTAGTATATAACATAACACTTCAGTGGTCCAGACTTATTTCACCAAGAGGAAATTTGATTAGCTTTAACATTCTACATGCATGTTAGAGAACAAGAATACGCTTCTCACTTTAGGTGGTTTATTTCATATGCTGCTGATACTTTTTACAGCATTAAGGTTCTAGTAAATATTTACAAGAGACTTTATAAGTACCTTTTTCACTTAGATCTAGTATTAAAAGACACATGATTTCCATTCTGCATTTTAATTATCAGCTTAATTTCATCACTGAATGTGAACAATTATGCACATTTTTAAAGATGACTGCAGTGCTTTAAAACCAAGAAAAAATATGATGCAGAAAGAGAGGCTAAATATTTATTTTATTTTATTGTTTGTTTTTTTCTTTTAAATGCGTTCTATGGTCTTGTCCTAAGAAAAAGAGGATTTTTTTTGCTCTAATTGTATAAGATTTTTTGTTGTACTGAACAATGCAATGAAATATTAGCAAGCATTATTATAAAAGTTAAGTTCCTAGACATAATTCTGAAATACATAATGAGTCATTAATAACTGACTTTTTCAAGCAAAATATTTTTTTAGTTATTAATAATTCCTTTAAAATAAACCTTTGAAAATGCATCATATTGATAACAGGTTATTCTCCATTTAGTACAGCATGTATATTTCTTTTTTTTTTAATTTAGATCAATGCAGAATATGAATATAGGTGTATATGTTGAAAATTAAGCCTTTCCAATAACCTAAAATGCAGTGAGAATGATAACTGAGAACTAAGACACAGTTTATGCTTTTAGGCAGTCTGCAGAACTCAAAGGTTTGAACATCTTGTTTGTACAAAAATTCCTTCTTAAATAGTCATCTAAATTCCCATTTAAGAAATTCTGGCTTATTAAACTAAGCAAAAGTTTGCTCATTCATCCTAAATTCTTTTATTACAAAATTTTTGTTTGGGGTATACTTTTTGTTTGTTAGGGTTTCTTCTATTCCATACCTACATTTTTGTTTCCTTACTTAAAGAACTAGAAGACATTCAAATCCATCTGAGAGGTTTAAAAAACTGTTGTTGAAAATTTAAGTTCCCTTGGTCATTTGTTTTAATACGTAACTTTGGATTTGGTAAATTCTTCAGGAAGACCTGTCTTCTCAAGCTGAACATCAGCAAAGTTGCCTTTTTCCTTTATTGAGCAATCAACAAATTCTTCAAAGATCACATCATGGATGCACATAATGGGAAGAATTGGACCATTTCTCATACAGTCAGCAAGACAAGGTTGTTACACAAGCGTTTAAAACATGAGACATCAAAACCATGCGTGCATTCACTCCAGAATATTTATCATCACCCTTCTTTAATAGGTGCATAAATCATTAGATGGGCTAGACTTCCCTATATTCAAACAGATTCGGAAATAAAGTGAATGACATTCTGAATTTCCTTTTATAAACTTTTCTTCAAAAAAGTTCAAATCCTTTCTCTGATGTTGTCATTTAACATCTTTTTATCTCTTACCTTTATAAAATTTGATGATTGAATGATCAGGCAACAGTAGAGTAATGAGAAAAAGACATGAACTTCACAGGTGTTCATAGTGAATTTAGAAAGCTGTGTTAAATTTTTTTAAATAACCATTTTGTCCATTTTTCAGCAGTTGTCTGGTATTTTGTTTGCTTTCCTTCATCTCTTAAGATGTGAGTTTGCTTTTATATCTTTAATGTGAGCTTAATTACAAACTTATTAAACTATGTCCACTTAAATAAAAGACTATGTAAACCTTTTAAAAATGTTCCAGTACTTTTTTTTTGTATTAGGACTATATTCAACAGCATCTATTATGTTATATATCATTTTCACAGGGATAGAAATAGCATGCTGCAAAAATTTTCCAGAAATTTTACTGACTTCAAACACTTTTATTCATCACTTTTACAATAAAATTTATTTCATGAAGTTTGAGGCATTTCTAAGTAAATCTCTGCTTGCCAGGAAATGTTTTCAAGATTATTCAAAGAAACTTTTAAGAATTAGTTATAAAAATTATGGAAAATAGCAATATTTTCACATGATCTATATATTAATTGATCTAAATAATTTTTAAAATATTTTTACAACTTTTATGCATCCTTAGCACTCTTATATCTTAGGAAAAAAAAATAAAATTGAAAGACTGAGCATTCTGAAGGGAAAGGAAGAGGCTTTTCTCCTTAGAAAACAAGTCTCCTTAGACTTGTCAACCATTTCTGTGGAGTCTACTCTGTTCTCCATATATCCATGAAAGATATTTAACTTTAATAACACAGAAAATAATAGAAAACTTTAATGAGATATCAACTTGTTTATTCTTCTTTAAAATAAAAATCTTAAATTGACAAGATACTCTTTCCATGAATTACGTATTTTGTTATGTATTGGTTCACCCATTATGTACATGACCAATTTCTCCTTCTAAATCAGAAAGTTCACACTGCTGAGGCAGAATGGGGGCTGGATACTCCTTCAGGGACTGGGAGACAGGGTGATCCACGGCAGTTAGTGCCTCCCTCAATAGGGCATAGTCCTGCAGAGGTTGGAAACAAGGTCTATCAATGGCTTCCAATATGGCAAAAGATGAATCATAATTTGGGTACATCCTAGAGGTTCAGTCAGGAGCAAAAGACGGTGCCAGGGACAAGGTTAGAGACTAGCCCTAACGCAAATAACTACCTGCAGTTAGCTGCAGAGAGATTTTCAAAATCTTTCCCAAGATAAAAACAGAAAGATCTGGGCAATAGGATGTAAGCTTCAGTGTCAGAGACTCTACACCTTTTTATTTAAGGAATCTTATAAATGTTTGACAACAAGCAGCTGTAAACAGTACATTAGTACCTTATGGAGAGCCACCATACCTATTGGACTTCCATTTACAATCTATTATTTTCTTTTTGCTTAAAAGAAAAGGCATAGTTAGGCTCCTTTTATAGGTTTGGGTTCCATTCCTCAAAGGGCAAGTAAGGGTAGGAAGTTAATCACACGTGAAGTTCTAAGAACTGTAAGGCATCACCGCACTGAGCATCTGCAATAAACTCAGACCATGTTTGGCATGCTCTGTCCTAGGCATCCCTGTCTCATTTGTCTGCAAGAAGTTGGCAGCTACAATTTCCTTGTGCTCTCAGATGGGATTGTAGTAGACAACCTCAGGCCAATCCTCCAAAGTCCCATACCAAGAGATGAGCAACTCCCTATATCAGTTTATGCTGGGGGCCAACCATCTGGAAAGCAGCCTGGTAGAAAAGGGGCTGAGTTGCTGGTGGAGACCAAGTTGGACACAAGCCAGCAATGTGCTCTTGTGGCAGAAAAGGCTAAGTGTGTCTTGGTCTGCATTAAGCAAAATATTGAAGGTGATCCTTCCTCTCTACTCAGCACTAGTGAGGTCTCCTCTGGAGTATTATGTCCAGTTCTGGGTCCCTCAGCAAAAGAGAGACACAGAGAGAGTTTAGAAAAGGGCCATGAAGGTCTCTCATATAAGGAACAGTTGAGAGACCTGAGACAGTTTAGTCTGGAGAAGGCTCAGGGAGGAACTTATAAATGTATATAAATATCTGAAGGTGGAGTGCAAAGACGTTGGACCAAAGCTCTTCTCTGTGGTGCCCAGTGACAGGACCAGAGGAAATGAGCACAAACGGACTTACAGGAGGAATCACTTTTTTATAGTGGATATGACTGAGCACTGGCATGGGGTGCCTAGAGAGATCACAGAATTTCCATCCATCTAGATATACAAAAGCCAGCTGGAAATGGTCCTGGGCAACTGGCTCAAGGTGTCCTCGCTTGAATATGAGGATTGGACCAGATAGTCTTCACAGGTCCCTTACAACCACAGCCATCCTCTGACTCTGTGATATATAGGGATGTAAGAATTATGGTAAACACTGGACCCAGCTCTATGACTATGTTCAGAGGAGATAAATTTGAATTTCCATTACTTATGTCATTTCAGTCACATGGTGTAAAAAATAAATGTGGTCTTATCCTGCAGTGATCAAGGTGTCTAGATGGGAGCTTCCATTATTGTGGAATAAGTTCAGTAACGTTCCTAGAATAATATACTGCCTCTCTCTTCAGGGTATTTTAGATACATTGGAAGAGTGAGACTTATTTAATCAAAGCAGGATATTCACACCAGGAAGGTTGGATTCCCACTCAGGATAAAGTCCTGTTTATACTGTATGTTTTGCCTTACTGATAGCAGGATTATTCCTCCTATATCTGCGTAAAATCCATTTATTTAGTCTTCTACAATCAGTCTTTCCCAAGGGTTGATTTTCACTTGCAGATTTTTTTCACTGCAAAAGCTGCAGACATAAAATAGAAATCTGCTTCTTTAAGTATTGTTGCAGGGCACTTTCTTGGGAATACCTGAGGTGTAAGTCTCATCTCATTCTGGTGGTTAGCTGTGTCCTGTGAGCCTGTCTGCTAAATTGTGGGTGAATATTTGTTACTGTTCTTTAATGAACAATAAAGATATTTCTGAAGAGCAACAACCAGTGCCTTGGAATTCAAAATGTGTGTGAGTTCTTTAATTTATTCACATTACCAAGAAGAAAAGAGATGTGATTTGACTGGTTTCAGAAGACTTTTTACACTGCCAGTAAGGATCAGAACTAGAGCAACTTTCTGCCCACTCAAAATCTGCAAATATAAAAAGCAGGAGCCCAATGGGTGGACTCATGCCAGTATTCTCACAATGGTGCAAATTGCTTTGTTGGTATCAGTTTGACTGCACTGGTTAAAATCTGCCAGAGTTTAACACAAAAAGCTTCCTGAGCCAGGAAGATAGACCAGTCTATGAAAGCTTGAATCAACATTTTGGTAGCTTCATGTTACCAGTTTGCTTTTGTGTTACTATGCATCTGCTTTACTCATTTCCTAATTCCCGACTTCATTTTTTTAAATCCTTTCTGATCACATTACATACAATTAAATTACTTCACTGAACAAATCATGTTCATAAATTTGTCTTATTGATTGTCCAGAACACAGTGCTTCAAGAACCCCGTGTGCTGCATGGCTCCTGTACAGCTCTGCAAGACAATAAAATGATTTATTCTAATGGATGACCTATTTATGATGGAAAAACAAATCTAATTTCAATTACTGCTCTAATTAGGATGACTCATGAAAACTGGAACTTTTGTTTTAGTATAGGTCAAAAAACAATGAAGAATGATTATATTCATTATGCAGACTCCTTCTATCTGTTATTTACCAATATAAATAATATATTTCAGTTTGTGCTTTCGTTGATAATAAATTTTTAAGACAGAAAAGCTCTGTAAACTGCTTTTGTTATTCTTTTAGAGACGCCTGCAAAAGGACATCAATATTGTAACTGATAATAATACATGATGCAGACACTCATAGTGAAAGAAAAAATTATCTGCTACATCAGGTTTCTGTTTATTGGAAGGATTTTTCAGTGGAGTAAAGACAAAAGAAGAAGCAAGGCCAACATTACTGGAGTAGGAAAGGTTGACTATCTGCTCTGATCTCCGGAAAAGCCACAGTAGGACACGTGGACCATCAGCAAGTAGTGGTAGTACAATAGAGCAAGTGTTGCTCCTAGAAACAGGAGTTATGTGCCTACTCCTTTCACATGGAAAAGGCAGAAGTGCAGCTCCCCAAAATGTTTCTGACTCAGCTTTTCGGCCCATCTATCCATCTCTGTGAAACTGCTAGCTCTGGGAAGGTTCCAGTTTGTGATCCTTGGTGTGATCCTTAGTTGTTTAAAATTCTTCATGTTCTGAAAAGCAGAAAGACCTATATAAGCTTGAACTACTGTTGTCATCTAAGATCCTAGTGAAAGCAGCATCTTTCATGAAATAGAGTCAATTCTTCTTGTCAGTATGAATTGCATGAATGCCCAGAGTAGCTCTTGATATCTCTGTGTCTTAATAACTGGTGCTGAGAACAAATTTCACAAAACATAAAAAAATACAAAATCCATCCATTCTGTAGTCCATGATAACACATTAGCACAAATATAAATGGTTTTGTTTTATTTTTCAGTAAATATTCGGAGTCCTTGGGGATTCTGAGTGGCTGTTGTGTAGACAAGCAAACTCCAGAGGTAGTAGGTGTGTATTTCCATCACAATTTATTGACGAATATATTTTTTTTAGTGAAGGGTGAATGACATAGGGTCTTGTTTTACTGCTTGAAGAGGTTTCTAAAGCCCTCTGAGGGACTGATGTGCATTTCTAGTTCTTGTTCTCAATATTGTTTTGGAGAAAAGAAAGAACTGGAAAATTATTTTTATATCCTAAGTTTAACTCCTACTGTCATTACAATTTGTGCACAAAACGTTTCCAAGTATGTGAATTCCCAGAGGAAACTCATGTATTTTGAAGTCTTGAAGCATCAGGGGACGATCTTTGGGAAGTGATGCCTTTCAGAATTTAATGAAAGTGATGCAAGTCCACCCAATCCTTAATTCAGCACTATGTCTAGAAGCCTTAAATAAAGACCTTTTTTCCAAGTTAAAGGGAATAAATAAAGCCTTTTAGCAGCGAAGCAATAACAGGAAAAACACATCAAAGTCAGCTGGCATACCCTTTACAAAAGTAGCCTTACAAATGTGCTGGTCAAGTCAGTGAGGAGGTTGGGGGGGAGAGGGAGGGAGAAAGAGCCAATGTACCTTCCTTTCTCCAGTACTTCTAGGTCAGCTATCATAAGTATGCTTGGAAGATGATCCTTTCCTCAGTAGGAAATATAAGTAAGAGTAAACATGTACTTCTTTATTGCTAAATATTAGAAGATATTTACATACATCTGATATTTCACAGATAATTGCAAGATAGTCAGAAGGAAAACACCAATTCCAGAAATCCCAGTGAGTGTGTACTTCAGTTAGCAAACAAATTCAAAATAGGCCTTTCAGGTAAGTTAAGAAATTATGTTCTGACTTTTGGAATATTCTTTAATTTTCCTAATTTGGTTAGTTCTGTTTGGTGGTATTTTTTTTTTTGGAGAAGAATGGAGGTAAAAGACTGAAGCAGCATAAGAAATTAATTTCTACTATATTCTAGATTTTAGCAACAAGTGATCTTGTAGAATTTCCCAGTTTCTAAGTGATAAGAGTATGACTATATTGGAACAACTAATTTAAAACAGAGTGTTCTGAGATATTATTTGAAAACCCATCAAAGGCAATGTGAGTCTAAATTTTACTGAATTTTAGTGAGAAAAATTCCTAATTATTCCAGGGAGATCAGGATTTGGCAGAATTATGCCTTACAAGCATACCAAAGTAAGGTATATCAGAACCTAAAGTAAAATCATTTCTTTTCCAAAGGGGCTGCTTGCCCATGTGTTATAGGTTCATTAAAAGCCGTTTTTCCTGGCCAGGGGGGTGGGGACAGGCAGGCACGGGGACGGTCGCCGGCGTGAGTTCGGCGGACCCCCACCTCTGCCTCCCCTCTGTCCCCAGGCATCCGCCCGTGAGGGCGAGCCGGGGTGGGGAGCCGCCCGGCTTGGGGACCGCCGCTCGGCCGGCCCCCTCCGCAGTCAGCCACGGGCCCTCGGCCCCGTGTAGAGCCCCGCGGGTTGGAGCAGGGACCTGCCCGAATGCAGCCTGGTGGGCGCGCTGCGGCAGGCGGCATCCGATGAGCTCTCGCTGGCCCATGAAAGTCCGGGAAAGAGAGCGTGGGCCCTGAGCCTCCGCAGTCAGGCACGGTGGCACATGCCTGTGGTCCCAGCTGCCGGGGAGGCTGAGCCCGGCAGATCGCTTGAGCCCAGGAGTTGTGGGCTGCAGGGCGCTATGCCAAGCGGGCGCCACGAGGCATCTAGTGTGGTGACGCAACTGATCCCGGAAAAGCCAGCGGGAACTGTGCAGGCCGCGAGTCAGTGGGGCCGGTGCGGGGCCGGTGGCAGGGCTGCGCCGGCAGCACGTGGCAGCAGCGCGCACCGGCCGCAGAGAGGCGGCGCCAGCAGCAGCGACAGCCC
>VYZS01085625.1:7860-25216 GCA_013400695.1 Neodrepanis coruscans | reverse complement strand
CAAATAAAAGTTTGACTCTTAAGATAACTCTCTAGTTCTCAAAATTAAGCCAAGTAAATTGGATAGGAATATCTCACATAAAAAATGCTTCTGACTATTTGCAGCAAACAGAACATTCCACAAGACCTGAAATATTTGAGACCTGGCTTCCTATCATTTTATATCTTGGGTTTGCTCAATTTTGGTGGCTAGGGAAAAGCAAGATCAAGGTCAAATTACTTTCATGNTGGGAAGTAGTGAATGAATACCTTGGTTTGCTCTACTTGTGTGCATGGCATTTGCTTTACTCATAAAACTGTCTTTTTCTCAATCCACAAATTTTCTTGCTTTACCTTCTGATTCTCTCTAGCCACTGTGTGGAGCTGAGTTGCTGGTTGGTGTTAAACCACGACACACAGAAAACTTGAAAATATCAGGTAAAATATTTTATTATTCCCTGCTTTTTTTCCTGACTGGTAAAGGCTGACACAGAAAACTGGAGTAAAAACCCACCCAAGAGAGTATATGTAATACGCAAGGAGGTGTTTTCAGGTTGCTTCAAGCCATGACAGAGGTCAACTTCAGCAGAGGAGTGAAAACCATGTCTGGCTTAAAGTACAAATCCTGAATGTTTGAGGATCTGATTTCAAACAGCATGGCACAGAGCAAATTCTGTCAATGATTGCCATAAGAAATGAAATGAATAAGACTTTTGAAATAGCTATCACTGCTAGCATCCACTATTTTTTTCACATAAGTATTCCTGAAGAGACTACTTAGGGAGCAAGGTTAAAAATTTCAAGAAGCTTGGTTGTAGTAATATTCAAGTAAATATAAATTTTGGTTTTGTGTAATGCTGTTACTTGTATGACATAAAACAGTAGTGTGTGGATGCTTTTTTTTTTAAGGGAGTATTACATCTCAAAATTTTTAGGACTGGCAAGGGAAAAATCTCTTGGCCTGAATCTCAATTGATAAAAGCCGATGTAGTTACTTTAATTTAGAGAATGCTTTTCAAATACAATAAAAAGTGTTTTTAATGGGTTTTATTATATTATAATTTTCTCTCTTGTCTTGAGAATTGAACACATCTTTTCTATAGGATATTTTCAGGGACGTCTCCTTCCACTAAAATTTCTACAGAAATTAAACCCAAATTTGCCTAGAAAAGCTATATTGAGCCAGTTTCTGGCAGCAATCTGGCAGCATCTTTATATCTGCACAGCATTGTGATTATCTCACAAATTCACAGTCCTTTAATTCTGAACTCTACAATTTCCATAGAGGCAATATCTTCACTGCTAGTCTGAATGCTCCGAATGTTAAGTGTCTGGCTCTGGTTGGATTTCCTGCATTTTCTGTCTGTGAACACGTAGCACATGGCTCTTGATTACTACTTTTAAATTGATCTGTGTCTGCTATGAAAATATATTGCTTCATAAAAGTCTTTCAGAGTATCAGCATCCAAATTAATGATTTTTTTCTCAAGCTCTGACTTTGAGAGCTTACTGTACAGAATCACGCAGTCCAGCTACTTGAATCAAATTGAAATCCATCCATCTGCAATTCAGATCCAAATTCTTCCAGTGCTCTTGGCTCATCTCTAGGTAAAGAGCAGCTGTTGTCCTGTTAAAGTGACTGTAAATAATTCTAACTTCAAGCTTCAACAGCAAAATTCATCCTGCTTCACTGAGGACCACTTAATCCCCAGGATGTTCCTGGGTTGGAGCTGGTGGAAGCTGCATACTGGTGCTGCAATTGATAGAACTGTGCTGCTTTACACTCGGTGGAGGTCTGGCCCTGGCAGAGTCAGTGCCCAGCAGTGTCCTGATGTGTGCCAACTCTGCAGAGGGATGTGGGGACACGACACTGAGCCACAAACCCTGACTTGTGCTAATTTCACTTGCACCCGTACACCACAGGTGAGGAGGTAAAAAGGACTGTGGTTCCTTCCTTTTGCTGTTTTCTCATTTTCCATGCCTGATAAGCCTGTAAGTGTGCTTTTTAAGGGGTTACATGTGCTCTGTAACATAAACAGTACCACAACAGAGAAAGAGAATCGCTTTTACAGCAGAGATTCAATGAAGTGTTTAAAGGAAGAATTTTCCAGTAAAAAGAGATGGGCCCTAACCAAGAAGGAAGGTACTTGTTAAAGCAACTGTATCAGAATTCCAAATGAATGATGATGTGGTATAGCACTATTTGAAAGGATGTTTTGATTGAAGCTGTCAGCAAGTATTTTAATAGTAAGTCTTCAATTTCTGCTTTATGGGGTTTTTAACCACCAAAAAGAAAACATAAGTAACAAGGAGGGATTTAGGAATTGTTTAGTGCTTGGCTGTTTAAAGAAAGAAAAGAGCCCTCCACATGCATTGCAACTAATGAAAATTGCTATTATGGGGTTTTTTACTCCATTTGTGGATGTTAGACATTGTAATAATGCAAAGTCCTTATGATTTTCTAAATCTCAGTAAGAGGATATTATCTACTTATTTAATTACTGAATCTCTGATGGCAAGGAGCTGCTACCACCAGCAGCTCCAACTTATTCATGTAGTTCTTCTCCCTAATTAAAGGGTCTTTACAGTTAAAAGTAAAGAAATAAATCAATCAAAAGTCCAAACTGCCAACAGATGATAGGAAAATAAAAAGCACTTCAGGGACAGATTTTCAATTGCTCGGCATCCACAACTCGGAGCATTCTTTTGAAACAACTCAGTCTTCCTTTAGGTACCTAGGATAGAGCCAGACAGTTCAAAAGTGCTCAACATATATTTCTTTGGAAAATCCACCCCTAACTGTGGCTTTGTGTCCCACAGCCATTGTGGCTTGCCAGACTCAATCGTAAGTCACCTACCTCCCTGTTGGAGGAATGTCATCAGCATCACCCCTTCTGCAGGAAACTATAATAAAATACTTTACTGCACTCATCCATGCTCTTGTCATTGCTGCTACCAGAGCAGAGGCAGCAAGTCTATTTTTACCACACTGCCAGTGAAAGCAGCAATAGCCTTGCTCTTGGATTTCTCTTGCAGCACTGAAAGCCACATGTCCATATTGCAGCACAGACCCCTTACTAGATTGAATATTAAGCTCAAAATGTTGCTATCTGCATGGCACTCCTTGATGGTAATATGCCATTTTCAGGTTAAAAGATTCCTGAATGTTCATCATTCTGTGGCCAAACTTGAGTAATAATTCAAGAGCACTTTACAGCTAATAAAAGCTGCAATAGCTTTCTCACAGAACAGAGAATAAAGCCCAGAAGTTTTTTATCACATCCCTTTGCTCCAACAAGAAGCATTTGATGGTATTAGCATAGTACCCCTTTATTCAAGACATAAACCAAAAAGTTCAGTTAACAGTTCCTTTTCTCCACAGCCTACAGCTGTGTAAATATTATCGCAGCCTCTCATTTGACATCCTCCTAAACCTCAGACCTCATGTGCAAAGTGATACAAATAGAGCTCAACACTTCTGTGACCCACTGCTGTGTCTTAACACACATATAACTATTTGACTTCTGTGAAACCAATGATGCTGTATGATGCATCCCTGATGTGACCTCATTTTCTAGAGACAGCTTTACTGTGAGCTTCCTAGGTTCTGACCACGAAGCTGAATATGAAGAAAATTTTGTGGAATCACCATTTGCATGACAACCCTAAAAAAGAAGCCAAATCATAGATCTGCATCATTTAGAACTGTGGCCCTGCATAGTTTCTATTTTGATCTGCCCTGGTAAAAAAGCTGTGTTAAGTTTTAGCAACTTGTCCTCATCTCTGCTTTCAAGTCACTTTTGAAGGCTATTTGCCTTTCCTATTTTCTCAGTGGTAGCTAAGGGGATGGAATTCTTTCTGTATGCATCAGATATCCCTTACACAATGGGAGAGAAATATTGATATTTTTATATTGCAGAGTGGGTCATATTTATGAATTGATGCATGCTTCATCATAGCTCTAAATAATGGAATATTTTGGATAGGAACAAAGGATCTGAAACTGTTCACCTGAAAACTTCCAGCTTCCTCTCCCTTCTGAATTTCTTACAGGCTGATTTTGGAAAGGTGGAGCTTCCTCAGGATCAACGTTACCCGCCAAAGTAATTTATTCAAGAGAAAAAGTAAGCCTTCACTGTAATACAATTTTCCACCTACTCCTTTCCCATCACCACAAAGAACAAATGCAGGGCTCAGAGCTCCTGTTTAGGCCCACAATGCTCAGCTGAACTTCTCTTTCAGTCCATGTCAACACCTTGAAGTATCTCTGGGGTTTCTTTAGGGCCTCTGATGTTACAGAGATCATGTAGTATGATGCATAGGTCACTACTGCAATAACTCCCTGGCCCCCATGACAGTCCTGATGCAAACTATGAGCCAAGGCTGCATTGTCCTTACTCTTTTGACCTTTGGGTTACCCAAAACCTATTATAATGTTAAGAGGGCAGTGAAGATACTTTGCCACAAATATATAAACACGCAAGTCATCATCTATGCTTATGTTCTCCCTCACTACAACTTATGTAGATTGCTGCCTATGTGCATAGCTTTTATTACAAATAAAACATAAAAGCCAGCACATATCTTGAAGAGCTATTTTTCTCTATTCCAACACCATTACACGAAGCCTAGTAACATAAACAAAGATTAGAGTTGGATGTTTTGAACAAATAACCATTTAATGTCAAGGCTTTTCAGGAGATTTCATTTTCCTTTTTGAAAAACAAGATCCTGTGCCAACCTAAAAAATGTGTAACATTAAGTAATAAGTAACATAATGGGACACCCTGCCACACTAGTTTATAGACAACTTCATACTGTCACATCTGTACAAGTCCAAGCTAAGAAAAGAAACACAGTTAAATAAAGCAGACATATCAGATCAAAGCCCCACCAGCAGAGTCCCTTGGGACATAGTTGTTGTTCCTAAATGCTGCAACTGGCCTTTCAAATGGGGGGATACACAGGAGGAACAGTCCACGAGCAGAGCAGCCCCATGTGCTGCTCTCTCCTTCCCGCCACTGCAACAGCACACAGCAAAGCACAACTAGACAGCCTTTTTCCTGTTTCATCTCCTGTCACAGCGGCAAAGAGCGCAGGACAGAGCAGTCTCAGCCCTAAAGGCGCAGCGGTGGGCAGACGAAGGGAGGACCCGCAGCGCCTCGGCCACGCAACCCTGCGCGTCCCCTCTCGCGGCTGCACCACAGCAGTTAAGGCTCCGGCCTCCGATTCTCGCTAAGTGTTAATTCCACTAGAAGCCTCCATTTTAAAGTAATCGTGAATCTCCTAAACTGAGCCCGAAGTAATCACACAACAATTTATCCCTTAGACAATGAGCAGAGATTATTCAGCTTCCTTGTACCCCAGCGAAACGGCAGCTTCCTTCCTGCCCGTGATTGCGGCTGTGATTAACTGCGAAGTTCAAGGTGAAAGAAGAATGCGATTCGAGGCATATATGGCTTCCTTTAACCTCAGCAAAACACAGTGCCAGATATTTCAATTAGTGTGTACCAAGGTCACGAAATCAATTTCTTATCGCCGAAAAACACACATACTGTAAATTTCATTTTCAATCCATAATCTCTAAATTAAATCTGTGTACCTAAAAAATATACAGTGTAAAACTGCAGTCCTTCAGCCCCCTCCTTCTCCAGCAGCCCAGCAGCATTTTCACAAACATCACCTGGCTTTGTGCTCTATATTTAGAGCACAATGTTTGGTTAGATTCTAATCTTCTTGGAGAACGTCATTATCTCTTTCTTTGGCAAATAGAGGCCCAAAGTGTCAATTACCTTCTTAAACTCCTACATACTCACAGGGCTGAGCTGGGTTTGATATTCTGTCTGCCAACAGCTCAGTCGGCAATTTTTCAGTCATACACAGAAAGATTGTGCACCAGCATATCATCCTAGATAAATTACACATTTCAAATGGGGTTACATAAAACTTCACCACTCCTGGCTAGTTTGCTCTGGCAGAGGGAAGCAAAAACCAGCAATTAGAAAAGGAAAAAAAAAAAAATCCCAAAGAGAACACTTCTCTGCTATTGTATTCTGAATTCAACACAAAGTTACAGAAACAGAAGTAAAATTGGTGGGATTGGTGGGATATTACACGTAAATCAGTGTAGCTGTGCAGAAATTATATAATCTCTCATGTGTGTGATTCATGATGATACGTCCCTTGTTACATGGGTAGCACTGACTTTCTAGCCCCAAAGGTAGCCTCAGAGTCTGATGCCTGCAGTGACCTCTACCATGTGCAAGTCTGGGTACAGAGTCTAAAGGAAGTGGAGTGTGCAGAAGCAATTTCTTTCCAATAAATCCTGGTCTTTTCTTAACAAAGCTAATTTCAACTGTATAACCACAGAATGTGTAAAACTGACAATTTTGAGTCTGCATTACATTTTTTTTTGGTAGAAAATTCTGCTTTTTATTCACATGCCTCCTTAGGCATAGGTCCCTGTGTGCACAGTTGTGTGCATTTAATATATATGTGTGAGGATATAGGTACTGGAAATACTTTCCATCCTCTTACTTCAGACCAGCAAGTGAGAAGAATGTATTGTTACTTTTGGACCTTTTGAGACCATCTTAGATGTTAGAGACGTGGGAAGGGAATCATATCTCTGGTAAACACAAAAGTAAGCAGTCTCTGAAATTAGAAATTTAAAGTTCCTTAAATGAATTTTCCCACATCCTCTAAACATGTAACATATTGATTCTTAGTACCTTAAAGCAAGATGAAAGGAGTGTTTTCTCAAGAAAGGAAATTGACATTATTTGACAGAGATTAAACACGTTTTGAATTAAACAAGTAAGAAACCATCCATGTGCAGCAGGTGAGTTTGAAAATTTGGGTACATTTTCATGGAAGACAAATAAGTCTTTTCTACTGCATCGTGTACACACATTTTAAAAACGTCTTTTTAGATACAAACAGAACTAATTTAAAAGAGAGACTGGGTATGATTAAAGATATAAAAAGAGGATGTTTTGTTTCTTTCTGGTCCTTTCAAAAAATGCATTACTGTATTTTAGTCATGCTCAAAGTACCGTTTCAAGAAAATGTAAACAAAACCCATAAAAAAAAAAGATAGAGATGCTTTATTTATTTATTTATTTATTTTCTTTCTTTTTGGGCTCAAATTGACTTTGTCCAGGGCTTCTTAAAGGCAGGGTCAATCTTACAAATAGTTATTGTAGGCTGTATCTTTGGTTCAGGCACATTGTATTTTCTGGCAGTAGGAAGAAGAACTAACCCTTTGAAGTCTCCTCTCTATCTCATACAAGTGAGAAACAGAGATTTTTTTCATCTAAGTGAGGAAACTGGAAATGGCACTATGAATGCATAAAATGTTTTGAGTCACAATTTTATGGACTCAGTCATTTGCAGAGGTAAGACAATTGGAATGAGACAGCCTCCGCCATGTCTTATTCAGAGGGATTGTATTGTTACTTCAAACATCCTGCACTGTTTTCTACTTGACTCGTGTTCTCATGTGTCACCAGGATCTGTTGTAACACAATCTCAGCTTTCAAATACCTGATCTACTCTTAAAAGATTTAATTAAAATATTATTTCAATAGTAGCTAGTTACAATAAGCAATTTCTTTTATAAAAAGTAAATTCAAGCCTTAGCTAACAGTGTTAACTAAGGGAATGGCTATTTTCAGGAACATAAATGTATCCTTTGTGACTGGAAGGCAACCATACAACAGCTGGTTAGTCTGCATACATCATAGCCATCAAACCCTTCCCAAATTCACAGAAAAGTGTGACATCTTGCACATGAAAAGGCAAAAGCCGTACATAAAGCCGTAGGTCCTCAAATGGCCAGAAACCTGCTATGTTAACATTAACATCCATACTTTCTCAGGCAAGTGGACTGTCACGCACCAGAATATCAAATCCTCCCAGCTAATTTGTCCAGACATTTCAATTCCATGATCTGCCTACAGGTTTAATCTGGAATGTGGGATCAAGATACCTCAACTGGATATCTTGCAGCTCAGCAATCAATCTCTGCATTTCAAGAGAAGTCGAAAAACATTCAGCTACATTATGAACAAAGAAGACATGAGAGAAGAAAACGTTCTGTCCACTGGAGAGGAAAGCATGAAGTTAATGTAACATGCAACAAACAGGATGGTGCTTCCTAACAAATCTTGGGATCACCAAAAAGCCAGACACCTAAATTTGAAGTAAGAATTCTGAATTTGAAGATGATTCCTGCCCTTTCACACAGCTCACACTCTGTTTTGACCATGCACCACCCTGAAACCATGTAAAAGATCTAGCAGAATTTAGAGGCAAAGCAGCATAGATTGGGAGGTACAGGAGAAAAAAGGGAAAAATAAAAAGAGTAAGGAAGAGCCCAGAGGCTACGATGAATGTGTCAAAAGGGTTAGGAATTAGTAGTCTGCTTTGGCCTCCTGTATAGCACATCCCAAGTTTTCCAAGCTGTCATATACTGAGTTGAGCCCAGTTATTAGTGTTTGGCTAAGGCATATCTTTCTCCTGCTGTGCTATGCTAGAGCAGCTGCAATTTGCCTTTTTATAGCTTGTGGTAACTGATAGCAGTGAAATGAATTTAGGAAGTCTGTGGATTGAATCTTCCATATCAGTGATTTCAGACTATTTGGTAAACACAGAAGTGACATCCAGTGATGTATGCCTGCTGGCAACCAAAAAAAAAAAAAAAATTCTCCTCTGGTAAACCAGCATTTGGATTAGATAATTTTCTATTGAAGAACACTTCTGAACAGAATAAAATGATTGTACACTGTGGCTTTACAGGGTCACGTTAATTTAAAAGTGAAAATTCCCTCAAAATTATACACCAGTTGGGTGCTGCAGACTGGCAATAGTGACACCAGTGCATCAAAACAAATCCAGTGACTGCAATAGAGGCCAATGGTGGGACATCATATTATCAGCAAGGAACTGAGTTCTCACAGGAAAGCTTCTTTTTATAGCAGCAAAATCCAGAGAGCTGGTCATTTGACCCTCGGTAAAGCAAGAAAATATGTTTGTATTCAGATATTTAGTAGGCTTTCAATTTGTTTCAGCTGAGTTTACACAAATTGCCCTGTGTTCTAAAAGGAATTCTGTATTTTGGTATAAAATATCACTTTGCACTGATGTATTTTTTGCCTCTGGAAAATGATAAATCTTCCTATGCTGCACTTCAGGAACAGAGTTAGTGCCTTGCTTCAGTACAAAGATTCCCTGACAGCCTAAATCCCTGCTCAATATTTCTGGAAAAGCCATAACTATTTTACAAGTAAGACTGATTAGTCTTGCAGTATAATTTGCAAGTGACATTTACAAGGGAATATTATGTAGGGATATCTGGGAGGGATATTTTGTTCAGGCTTTTCCTGCTTGCCTGCCTACCCTCCTGGAACAAACAGCACTGCTTCATTTTCCTTCCGTATTTTACGAAGTTAAAGTAAACACTGTGATCACACTGTTTACTTTAATTTTCTGCAGTGTGCCAGCAGAGCAGCAAATTGGCAGTCAGCAATCAAGAAGCAGCCAGTATTGAAACAGCAGAGCTGCTTAGGAAAGCATCACTGATGCCAACTCATTTTCTCCTTTGTTTTAAAAATAAAATATTGACTTCTATGAAGTTTTACTTCTACACCAATCTTCTCTAAAAGATCTAAAATTTTGTTTCCTTTAATTTTCTTTTGGAAGAAAGCTGGGATTATGAAGATCACCTAATTTATATGTCAGACTTTTTATGTAAAGAAATGCATTTAAAAAAGTTGCTGCAAAAAAATCCATGGTATTTTTGCATAAAAGGAAGTTAATTTGTCTATAAATCAGTCTTATCTAGATATATTTTTATTTTTGTGCCAAGAGCTTTAGCCCATGTTACTTCAGTTAGGTGTAGGATAATGTGAATCTAAAGCGTCATGCATTACATTCAGAATATATATGTTCCCAAGAACAGTCCTAAAAAGCAAATAGTTGTATTATCAGAGGTTGTTCTTTCTCATCTAATAGTTCATAAAACAAAGAATATAAATACAAAAGAAAAAATAAAAAGGTTGGGACATATTTTGTACCTCAGAGGTGTAAACTTGACAAGGTGACTCACTTATGGCTTTCTGGAAGATACTGTACAGAAGGAATTTATTGCTATGTAAGTTATAATTTCAGTATATAAAAGAGGCCAGATACCACAATCAGTTATTCTCCTGACTATGTGCATTCCTGCACATAGTCTTACTGAAGACAACAGTGAGATTATGAAAAGGATTAGTTTTTTGTTAGACTGGCCAAAGTATGCCTTTGGAAAGTCCAAAACATGACCTAATTTAAAGTGGTTGAAATCTTGTGGGAAAGATTGTAAGAGGATAATTATTTTAAAAGCCATGACTTTGACATCAGGAAATTAAATTCATATCTATGTGTCTTTATCTATACACAGCAAATCCAATAATCTTGAGCTCTCTGCAGTCACTTAACCAGCTGGCAAAGGGAGCAAAGTCAAAACTAACAAACCCCATTCCTAAGGTATGCTGACATCAGTGATTCATGATTCATCAATAATGATGCTAGGAAATAAATGTAACAGGCCATTATTGCCTTTTGCAGCACAGTAAACTCAAGGGAAAATTTCTAAGTGTGTCACATTGAAAAGACAGGGCTAGCAAAGAGATAACATTTACAAGTATTTAAGAGGTGTTGCAAGAAAATGAAACTTGAGAAACAAATGTAAACCTTTCTAAAACAGTGAGAATGTACCTATAAATAAAAAGGAAGAGTTTCTCAGCTATAAAAGCTTAAGAGGACTAACCTGAAAACTAGCATTTTTAGTTCAATGTTTCCACAAGAAGAAAAAATTTGAATTGCTTTTTCCAGAATAAAGCCTCAAAACAGTGGCTGTTCTGGTTTAATTGTCTACTAGGATAAGCACAAAGAAGAAGTTTGTTCTACTTTTTGCAAAATTACTATTATTGTTGACAGTAATTATGACTCTCACAACCTATCTAAATAACTAAAAGGGCAAATATGTAAACACAATGTACTATATATACTCTTTAGAAAGTGCCTGTATTAGCACATAACTGATGACCACTTTTGAAGGTGACTACACTATCATTGTAAAAGCCTAAGTTTATTTACTGAATAAAAAAGGGTAGCTATCTCTAGAAGAGCAGATACACCTGCTGCTTTTGCCACACAGAACAGCAAGATCTCATACATCATTAAAGAACTGAGGCTTTACTTTACATTTTCATAGCTTTAAACTATTTATGATAGGGTGTAGCCTATATTTCTAATCCTTTATAGAACCCACTCAATTAAAATTCAGGTTACTTTTTTATGCTATTAGAGAACTACTGCACAATATTAATAATGCACCGTGTAACATGGTGCCCTAGAGAAACATCATCTCTCTTTCAGGGCCAACAGCCACACAGTTCTGATATCAGCTTTGCTGCTTAGCTGGAGGGTAAGTGACTTTGGTGGTTGTTGAGGTATTTTACCAGAGAAAATGTTGGTCTCCTGACATGAGGCTTGTTTCAAATCATTGACACTTAACTGCAAAGCACCACAAATACATCTTGTATCTTGTTTGCCTGGACTGATGTTGGAAATTTCAGTTTAAAGACTGAGTTTCTAAACACTGAGTATANAAAATCACTGGATTTGTGGTAAAACCACCACAAATTCTTAAAAAAATATTCATAAGATTAGTGAATGCATTTTTCACTGAACTGAATGTTCTTTAAAAGCTCGATAAATGTTTTTATGAATTTTGAGTGTAGATTTTCATAAGAAAACACAAGTAAAAGAGAAAGTGAGAAAAAGATACTGTATGAGGCAAAAGAACATGGATGATAAGATAAATATGTCCTCACACAAGTGGATTTAATAACATTGTAATGGGTACATATAGAATGGATGGATTTAAGAACATCAGTCATGTCAGTGAGGACAATTGGTGTCTTTACTGCAAATTTAATTGTGATTCATAATGACAACCTTCTAGAAAAGTACAAACAATATAGTGGGTACAGATGATGCTAGATCAGTAAATGCTGGTTTGATTTGTTCCAGGCAGTGTTTTTAAAATTGACTTGATTTTCTTCTTTCTCTGCATTATTTACAAGTGTGGGCCCTTGACTCTGCAAACAATGTGCATTTATCTTTCAAATCAGCCAACTTTTCACAGTAGTAAGACTGACCTAGTGTAAATGCTATACTAGTGTTTTGAAGACCATTTCTTCTTATTCTCTTTTGACCAGCTCAATAGACAAATAATGATTAACCTAAATTTAGGGCAAGGTTAGTATTAAATTCAAGAAATATATTTAGAAACTACATGATGCAATGCAAAGATCAGACTGAGAGAACAGTAATTGTTCAGACTTAAGAAGGGAAGGCAAAAGGGAAATAAGGAAATAAGGAAAATCAGACTAATGGTAGGTCACAAGGGTTTACAGAGGAGATGAAACTAAACTATTATTAGAAATGTAAGTGCACATGGAAAGCTAAAGTTACGAGCTGCAAAAAGAGAAACATCAAATTAATATCAGAAAAAAGTTTTCAAAAATGGTCATGGTCAGACACTGGAACAAGGGTCTAGAGAGGTGCAGATTTCACACTTGGAGATACTCAAAACTCAGCTGGACAAGGCCCCAAGCTACCTTTTCTGAGTTAAACCTGCTCTGAATGTGGAGCTAGACCAGATGACCTTCAGAAATCTCTTCCAAACTAAATTATTCTATGATTTTGTGATTCCTTATTGCTTATTATTCTAGCCAGCTATATTTCTCTCTAAGCATTCCCAGCCTATAAAAGACAGCTTTCTTAGGAAAAAAGCCTTTGCATTTTATATTTTCCTAAACAAGCACACTTCCAAGTACACCACAGCAAATAAGCTACAAAAATCCAAAGTATGTGTGTACTGTTTAGCTGTGCTTGTTCCAAATCAAAGTGTTACTGCTAAGCAGTAATTGCTAAATTTCCCAAGATGCTTGAAACACAAAAACTGACCAAATAGATGGTTACTATTCATAACTATTTCTCAGGGTACTGAAAACTGACAAGATTCATATGAATTTCAGTCTGTCTGCCATAGCCATATCTAACAGTGGAAATAAGTATTAGAGCTATTAATAATGGAGGACAACTCAAAAATGAATGCAGGAAAATTATCCTTTTCTTTGGATAGAAGATAGAGGCATCCAAAAGCTGATCCCTTCATAGGATTTCTGGCATATTTCTCTTGCAAGCAGCTGTAGTGGAAAAATCAACACTGGCATGTCTCTGTGGCACACATAGGTCCTCAGTCTTATGGAGCATCCCAGGAGCTGTATTTGATTATGATCAGCTGTTGGGAAGAGTGGCTGAGCGCTACATCTGTGGGAAAGAGTGGTGAGGGCTGTAAAGTAGCCATCATGCCATCTCCAAGCTTCAGAAATTCTGAGTGACAAGGGAAATTACTTAAGATAAATCAACATGATTCATTAGCAAGTCTCCAACATGATTCATTAGCAAGTCTCATGGGAAAGGAAGGCTGGAAAACAGGGCACACTCAACTGAGATGCAGGGTATGTTGTTTTAAAATACCATGCTGAGGGTAATTTGTAGAATTTCTCAGTAAATGTTAAAGTGTTTGGCTTTGAAAACATGTTAGTATATGCTGTTGTGACATAAAGTTTGATCCTTGAGCTAATGGACTCTTGAATAAGTTTTTCAAGTGAACACATAACAAAAATACATATAGGTAAAATCTGTTTACCGTGACAGACTGTTATGCCATTTCCCGTGTATCCTTGGGAGCAAAAGCAGCCTGTTGTCCCACCCTGGACTTCACACTTAGCATCTTTGTGGCATGTCACGTCACAGCTTGCAGAACTGCAACCATAGTCCAGCAGACTGGAAACCAGAACTGGAACAAAGGAAAATCAGACTAGTTTCATTATCCAAAAACTTAATTCTGAGCTCTAAAATAAGATTTGGGCCAAAGATTTCCACAAAATGGGTGTATTCTCAGAAACTTAACTTCATCACAGATTCAACTATATTGCAGGATGGGGCAAGGGCCTCCAACTACAGGGGCTTCTTTGGTAAAACAGTAGACACCATAGATTAAGAACTTGTGTGTGTTCTCAACCAGTATAAAATTGGTAAACAGTGTAGAAGTTACTCAGTGATCCGGGGAAAACATTTGGATGGCTTTCAAAGCTCTCTAGTACTTTCCGGTAAAACACAGCACTTATTTGCACTCTAAATTATGTATTGAGTGTAATCTAAATTGCCCTACATGTCCAAGGGAAAAATACCAAAGAGGATTCCCCTGATCAGACTTTTTATTTTAATAAAAACTTCCATACTTTTTTAGCCAACACAAAGTTTTGGTCTGAGAGATTAAGATGGTGTATCCCATATTTACAGCATTATGACAGCATGGTTTAAAAACTTACTCAAATTATTTAAATTTAATCTCTTAAAATGCAATTCCCTTGTTATGATAGTATTGTCTTCTTTTTTTCCATCCGCTGGATGATTCCTAAATGGCATAGCTACTTTCCCATTGTATGAATGCATATAATTTTCAACACAAAGAGAAAAGGACTCTCTCCTTTTGAGAAAACTAACAACTCACTATATTATTATACATACTCTGTAATAGGTTAGAAATGAGGCATTTAGCTCAGAAGGCAAAGTGATTTTTTTTTTACTTTGTACTTTATGTATTATTAGCAGGACGTAATGAAAGTTGCAGAACACAAAGATCCTTTCGGATGCTGTCTTCCCCTGCAGTTCTGTTTTCCCCTATGTAAATATTACTCTTGATATTTGCCATTCTAATGCTACAATGACATGTTTAATTGCTTCATGAAATCTCACTGTGGCATTATTTTCTTGGACAAATTAAAATTTCATGAAAAATTCAAAAGACTAAAAATTATACACACAATTTCTTAACAATTACATATAATCCAAATCAATTTATGTGTCACCCAGTTTCATTCCCTGTGTTTTTGATAGAACATCTTCCAGAAATTAAAAGAGAAGGCTGTTTATAGCATATGAAATCTAAAAATCTCCCAAGCAGATGGAGAGAAGAAAAAGAACCCAAACCAAACCAAACCCACAGAAACCCACAATGTTTCTTGTTTTATAGTACAAAACCCAGTGAGATAAAGACAGGCATTTGTGGGATTTGGTTTTGGGATGACACTAAACATGCAATTACTGATTCCAATAACAACACTGATCAAAGCTATGGGAACTTTAAGTCCCGTGCACCCAGCAGCTTTTCACCATCCCCAGTAAACTTATTTCTCCTTGCCAGATCCCACTCCCTTCTCACCTGCCACTTGCTCCCCGGGGACAGGGTTTTCACCTACCTAGGAATGGAAGTAGTTTCATTGGTGATGTTGTTTCTGTGCGGTGCCTGATGCAAAGCCTGTGTGTTAGAGAAAAAAACTCCCTGCCTTAAAATATATGACCATGTGCAAAGTACGCACATACGCCTGTCAGGAAAGTGATGTCCCCGTGCAGGCACAGCCCTGACACTGCCCTTTGTCCCAAGCTTCACGCTTCCAAAAGCTCCTGAGACTCAACAGATAGGACAGGAAGGGTCAGGAAGGGCTGAGGACCTGGTCTTCTGGCAAGTAGGAAAGAAATGAGAAGGTAAAAGGGAAACAGGATCCTGCGTCTTGCAGAGGATATGAGAGAAGATTCCAGGGTGAGGAGGTTAGAGGAGCATGGGTTAAAGGAGCTGTTTGCTAGAGGGGGTCTGGGGCAGGGGGAGGATAAAGCTGGAAGGGGTGATTGCAGCCTGCTGGTAGGAGGAGTACAGGAGCAGCAGCAGATTGGAAGAGCAGGCAAGGGAGGGTGAGGAAGAGGTGGATGACATCAGTAACTTGCTCAGTGTTCATGAGCTCAGAGATAACGGTCTACATACGTCCTACCACCTTTTCCTGGTGAGATGAGTTATATGTGAGTCCCAAGACTTCTTTTTGGATCAATCTTGAATGATTGCAGTTGTTCTTCCTACTGCTTTTTTTAGTTTTGAGATGGATCCTTATTGCAGCTAAGCAATGTTGCTTTAAGGGTAATGGGCTGTAAGGGAGGTACAGGAAATCACTGAACTCCACTTTGTGAGGAAAACAAAGATGTATGGGCAGGGAGGAAAGAGGCAGGAAGACAACTGTGCGGCCAGGAATCTCAGGAGCCAAAGGAGACCGAGTTTCTATGAGTTCGTGGGACTGAAATAGGGTGTTATGTATTAGGATATATTCAATAGCCAATTTGGTAAAGCATATGACAAATCTTTGTATTAAGTGTGAGAGTTCTATCCCCATTATAACATCCTAATTGCTAAAACTTCAGCACGTAATTTTATTGTGCATTGATATGGCAATATTTTCTAATCTTGCTGTGGACGATGTGCACACTGTCGTTTCCCAGCTTCCTGGAGATGAAGACTCGCATATTGAAGCACTGTAAAACTAATGCATTGATGTATGCCTGTCCTTAGAGATGAAAGCTGAGGCACATGCTAAAACAGGAATCCTGCTGGAAGAGTGGAGAATCTCTCTAAAGTAAATAAACCAGACATGAGGCTGTGGAATGCCATTGTGGCAAAATATATCATGTCTGACTAGAAAGTTTTGAGGCTGGGACTTTGGTAGGAACCTGGTGGGAAAGCATTATTAGCCTGCTCTTAGGAATTATATCTGCATGTGGATATGGCAACATTTTTTCTAAACTTTTTAGGAACTATTTTCTTAACATTATTCTCGAGCTTCATGATCACTGCTGGCTGGGATTCAGTGGGTTAAACTTTATTCAGATCAAGGAGGTGTGAGGCATGTAGAAATAGCACGTAGGTGTCTGGTTGGCACAAAGTACTTCTCGAGCACCTTGGCAAAGAGAGAGGAAGCTCCAGGAGCCGGATGTTAATTTTTGATGAACTGCAGAATAACGAACAAAGGGTTCAGGTGTAGGAAGCCTGTTTTCCTCCTGTTTGATTTTGTGAGGGGACAGAACTTAAAGGGTAAGAAAGGAAGGGACTAGGAATTAGTTTGTTTTGTTAAGTTGTCCTGTAATCTAATGCACAGAGACACAAAGGAACAGAAAATCAGATGACCTGAGGAAAGCTTTGATCTGCATATCCTGTCTCTCAAACTGGCATGAGCTGTATCATAAGCTTGGCTGGTCTGAACTAACTTATAGATCCTGCTGCTAAACCTCAGTGTACTAGTGAGGGCTGTAAAACCTGTAATGCAGAAATTATACGTTATTTCCCTGTGTCTTTTTACTCAAGCTAAAAGATTTTAATAGTAAGCAAGAGCAGAGTGCAAGAAGTTACAACCTAAAATTAACATCCGGCTCCTGGA
>VYZS01085619.1:26340-41089 GCA_013400695.1 Neodrepanis coruscans | reverse complement strand
TGTAAAGATTGGGGAGAATAAACAACTTACAAAAAGATAAAAACTTTTCAAATTGGCTTTGTGCAAACCCCACAAAACCAGGTAAACTTAGATTTCAGGATTTTAGGCTCTGGTTTGGGGAAGTGCTACAAATCCTTCCCATATTTTTCTTCAGATTTTTTTGTTCTAATCCCTTTTTATTAGAAGTGCGGTGTGGGAGATGTAACTTTCTGCACAGTCATCTTGTCCAAAGGGAAGCTGATAAGCATTTTTCCTTTGAAAATATTTTTATATCTGAAAGTCAAATTTTTAAGTAAGTTTTTGTTTTCTAGAATAGATTAGAATTGTGGACACCTGGTGAGGCTTACCTTTATATATAGAATTGGATTTGCTTATCCATGCAGAAAATTATTCCTATGAACAGTTCTAGCAAGGTAGTTTGAAGGGTGAACTTTGTTCTTGTCACAGTTTTTATTGTTTTGTGAAGAGAATGGCAGGAGCTGTTTCTGTAACACTGAAATTCATCTTTGAGAAATTTACAGTGCTAAATGAGAAGTTTTGAGATGCAGCTGAGTAGAAGTAATGCCCTTTTTCTGAAACCTAAGACAAGCGAAATGTATTGGCCTCGTCCAGCTGATTGCAAAGCGAGGAGTAAGCAGGCGTGTAACAAGGCGGCCTGACAGGTAATGGAGATGTTTACTTGAAGACAAACTGTGCACCTTCAGCTGAGTTTTTAAATATGTTAGGTAAGTGATGAAGAGCACTGTAAGCAGCGTATCTACTGCAGTGATGTGCAATTACTTATTTTCTCCATTTATAGAGCTGAAGCAAAATTTGCCTCCTTTTAACAGTAAAAAAGAACTGTTTTGAACTGTAAAAAGGGTGAAAGGCTCCCCATTATACAAGACTGTATTCCTCATTGTACACAACAGCCTAGGAGCCTTTTCTAAGAGTAGCATGACAGATTTTTTTTGATGCTGTTTAATCAGCGTGGTTGAATGGATCTAATAATGCCCTTGTTTGCTTTGGGAAATCAGGAGCAGAACTAAAATTAGAGAGGTAACCTGATCTTAGCAAACTGCTCAGGCACATGGGAGCTTGGATGCCCGAGTGCTAATCTTGATTTCTATTTCAGGTGTGATGCTTGACCAGAGAAAATTATTTTAAATTCTTGGAAATAGTCAAAGTGTAAATTTTCAGACTTGTAAAATTAAAATTAAAAGGTGCTTTTCTCTTCTTTTTGAGTGTTAGCTCAATTATCTTTGTTTCAGTAATTGTCATTTGCCAAATGTTTATTATTATAGTATTAATGGTTTGTTTTATTTACATCTTATTAAGCTTGGAATATTGCTGTTTCATGGTTCCTGGATAGTGTGGACTGGGAGCAATAAATTTTCTATGGAGCTGTTGTTAAATTAGTTGTATTTTGTTTTTTCTCCTAGAAACCCAGCTCAGTTCGTATTGATCAACTGGACCGTGAACAGTTCAACCCAGATGTAATTACTTTCCCTATTATTGTGCACTTTGGGATACGACCTGCTCAACTTAGTTACGCTGGAGATCCCCAGTAAGATACTTTTCCTTCCATCTTTTGTTCAGGAACCCAGTACTGTTGTTATTTGTGGCTTAAATAGGGCTTGTTTATGTGCTTTATTGAGTCCGATATAAAGTTTAGTGCCTATGACATTGGACACAAGCTCTTGTAAATTAGAGAATGTAAGGTATAACTTCTTTTCTGTCATAATTCAGGATGCTTTGAAGTAAATGTCCTTACATGTACAGTATGAAATTTCATAACCTGAGAACAGCTCTTCTAGGTCAGACAAAAAGTTCTTGAGCTCCATTTTACTTCTGTGAGAGGCCAGTGGCAGGTTTTAAGAGGGAATAGTATAACAGGAAGGTTGAGAGGGAGAAATACTTGTCCAAGCTTCCTGATGTCTGTCGCATACAGATTTTTAAGCTAGAGGTTGTATTTATGTTATTTTGTTTAATAGCTCTGAATGGACTTGCCTTTAAATTTCTCAAACCACTTTTGGAATCTTTTCATGCTACTGACAAGAGGATTCCTGGTAATCACTTCCCTGGTAGTATTTTGCATTATGTGAAGAAGGACAGACTTTTGTTTCAGAGCTGCTATTTGATTGTTTAATTATATGCTCTTCAGGTCTCACATCTGACAAGGAAGAATATAGCCATTTTCTGTTTTCTTACCTTATGACATTTATTTCTTGCATACTGCCATAACGTACTTAATCACCTCTTTCTTTGCCTTGAAGTATCTAGTCTACATAGTGTTTCCTAGACTTGAAACTGTTGCATTTATGCTACTGTTCTCTGTACCTTTTTTACCCTGATAGGGTTTGGGAGGAATGTAAAGAAGGAAATACTTTTTCACTATGGATTCGTGAAGGAACGTGCAAGTGGTCGTTGGCTTTTGTTCCAAATTCTTTTCTTAATCTCTGGCAATTTCAAGGAACTCTTCCCATGATTGGAACATCTGTTTTCTGCATGATGACAGTATAGAGCCTATCTCTGGTGCTTATATAGTTAAGGTTGTCTTTTTCTTTCTGCATTTTCCTCCTATGTCTTTTAAGGATGTTGTATTTCATCTGCAGTTTTGAGGTCCAAGCAGTCATGTACATGTATGACAGTCATATTCTTTTACAACTCCTTACTGAGAATTTTAGATTTAATGTGGCAAGAAGTGGGAGTAGTGTGTTTACCCAGATGAGAACACTTTTTTCTTATTTTGCTTTGAGCTTGACTTTTAATCCTCTTCATCGTCTAGTTTGTTTGTCCATCAAAAGGAAATAATTAGACACAAACATATGAGAATGACCTCTGTTTTGATGCTGAATTTATTAATATTTGTAAAGTTCTAGTACTTTCCATTGAAAACAGTATAAAGATACAAAAACTATTCTTCCCACACTTTTTTGTTTTAACTTGCTTTAAAATTTCCTGGTAGGTTGGTTTTGGGATTTTTTTTTCACTTCAGAGCTGTTTACAGAATGCTTCTTTTTGTCAAAGTAATAAAGCAGTTTTGGTGAAGGACCTCTGTGGTGCCATAATAAATCTCAGACTTAACTCTAGTGTGAGATTGGTAATGTACAGAAAAGATTTTCCTGTAATGTATCTTTTCTTTATGATGGCCTTATACAGAATTTTTTGTAATGGTATGTCTTCATTTAAGGCAATGTATGCCAGAAGGTGGGGCCTCCTGGAATAGAAAAAACCTCCCTCCAAATTTCTGTAGATTTTGAAATTATGAGACTTTCAAGCAAAATAAAAAAAGGAATAACGATTTTTTCTAAAAATGGAGAACAAAACAGAACAAGGCAGTAACCAAACAATAACAAAAACAAACATCACCTAAAAATCAGTCTCCCTTCAGCAGGTGAGGGAGAGTGGGGGCAGCGGCAAATGTGAGTGAGGAGCACTCTCCCGGCTGCAGCCAGGTGGCTGGGTGATTCCATTGGGGTCAGGACTTCCTCACAGGCAGCACCAGCTGCAGCAACAGTGTGGAGCACTAGTGGTGGAGCTGTGGTTGGCATAGGGAGCTAAGCAGGTCAGAATGGTGGGGACAGTCCCAAGGCAAAGAGCGAGAGAGACTGGATCTGTCAGTTCTTTTTATTGTCTCCAGTTTTCTCAGGACTTCCGCTATAAGGGATATTCCCCTCTCTTCCATGGCCGATATCTTAGTGGTTGTTGGTGTGTGTGCCCCGCTCCTGCCCAGCCCAGCCACTAATGTGAAAAATTTCTAATGAAACCACTGGTCTTAAGTTAATGCTGAGGAGGATCTTCTATAGTGCAAATATGAGAAAAAAATAAGTAACTTGGGTAAACTTCTTCCCTTCTGTCCTCTCATTCCCTGCTTCCTATTCAAAGTCTGATTTTAAGCGTTATCTTGAAAAAAACTCTACAGATGTGATAATTTGAAGATAGCATTGTTTCCTTGGGACACAAGGTCCCTGCCATGATTCTTTTGGTTGCTTCTCCCATTGTAACTTTTGAACCTGTTGGTCAATTGACACTAAATAAAAAGTTGAGATGTGGGATGTTTTTTGCAAATGGAGTAAGTTCTTAACAGGTTCTGTTAATGTTTGTGCTAGGTTGCTGAAAGACTCCCACTGAAAAAACATTCTGTAATGTGTAATTAGACAGCTCTAAGAAAAGGCTAAGTGATTGGAGAAAACCAGAAACCTTAAGTGTGTGCTAACCACAGAGAAAACTTGAATTGCTGTTTCCATTTAGCACAAATCCATAGGGAATGAAACTTTCATTTCACTGTTCATAGAATACCTTCATGTCTTGTAGAGCTCTTCCTCGTGGGCTTCACTGAAATGTTTGAGCCAGTGTAAGGACAGACACTCCTGGGAAAGGTTACTGCTGCTTTTCAGTGAGTGATAGGTAAAACACATGGAGAAGAGAGAGTTTCCACCTGACTGAACTGAGTTGTTATGCTGTGGACAGGTCTTTCCGCATGCAGAGGTGCCCTTTTTAGAGGATATCTGGGAGACCTTGGTTCTAGCCCTGAACTTTGCTGCTCTTTACTTCACACTGCACACTAATACCTCCTCTTTGCTACTTTGTCCACCCTGCTGGAGCAACTTCAGAGGCAGTGTCACCTCTATTGGAAAATGTTTTGGGATTGGTTTTTTTCTGGTGCACAAAGATGCTTGTAGACAATCTCTGTGTACATTGTGTGCGTTATTAGCAGCTGGTGTGTTCATAATGACAAACAGTGAGAGGCTTTTGTTGTATTGACCAAAATATTTATTTTCTGGTTTTGCCCTTCAGATACCAAAAGCTGTGGAAGAGTTATGTGAAGCTGCGTCACCTACTGGCTAATAGTCCAAAAGTCAAACAGGCTGATAAACAGAAATTATCACAAAGAGAGGTATGCTGGGCCTTCTTATGACTGATAATTCAGCATTGTAATTCATGATGGAATAAAGCCATATGACTGTCCTGTTTATGGAAACAGTAGAAATCTTTCACAAAAGATTTTCTTTTCAGGCTGTTAACATGGATTTTTTTTTTTACCTATGCTTGTTACTAAGTAGGGTTTTTTCCTTTTTTTCAAACTGCTGCAAGTTTTTTACCCAATTATAGAAATTATCATTATGGAACCGTAACTTCTTTATAGCTATTACCATTAATGGTTTCAAGAATTAGCACAGAGGACTTTTTATTTCACAATGTGCTTTTAACTGGCTCATAATTTTAAACATTTCTCTTCTGAGATAAAATCTGTGCCATATTTGTGTTTGGTTTTAAACTGTAATTTACTACGTTGTCTTAGTGACATTGCTTAAGATCTTTGACTTGAAGTTACCTGATCATTGTATGATAGACAGGGTATTTTTCTTTGTTTTTTTTCCACCTCAAAGTGATGAGCAATAAGCATTTCCTAAGTGCGAATGCTCAACCATTGGGAATTAGAATCAGAAAAACAAAGACCCCTAAATGTAGACTAAAACATCCTGCTCTTAGGTATCTATTTCTTTAAAACCTTGAACTGAAGCTTTGAATTTGTTTGGTGTCTCTCTATCAGGCACTCTCAATTTGACAACCTATATAAAGAACACAAAAAGAATAGAAATTAACTTCCTGAGTACTTGATGTATTTAATTAAATGGTGTTGTATTTTTATTTGTGGATTGGGAACACTGATTGTTCCTAAAATCATAAGTTGGGAAGGATTCATAAGAATCAGGGAGTCCAGTTCCTGAGATTTCCCCAGTTTATTGTGTACCTTTAGCTGCAGTAAGTGTTTGATACATTTGGCACTGCACTTGATTTTTATTATTGCTGCAAAGGATAGTATGCTGTTGTGTGAGCAGGAGTCTTAGTTAACATTTTATTTATACTGATAATAGTTAAGCCCTTGGCTTCCTTACTTGTAAATAGAAAAAAACCCCTATAACATTATGACTTCACTGTGCTACAGTTTTAAGGGAAAAAAAGTTTCATCCCTACAGGAGATGATTTTGTTTGCCACAACTACAATCAGAGCAAGCAGAAGGGAAGACCATTGTTTTATGGGCATCTTTTCATTAGGAAATAATGGATGACTCATTTCTAAAATTGTAGTGGATTGTTTGCAAGCGGGTAATCATGTTTTGCTTCAAAAGATAAAATATGTCTTTGGTATTTAGCACTTACTGCTGATTTTTGTTTCTAGACTGTATTATCTAAGATAATGAGTTTTTCAAGTAGTTTGCCATCAGAGAGGCATATGGGCTGAAGCAGAAGCTTTATGTGAGGATAACATATGTATTTGCCAGTGGAGGTGTCAGTAACTGAGGAGAAACTGTAGGACTGTGACTGGTACATTGTGTTTTAAAGATTACGGATCATATATTATGGAGTTCTGCTGAGCCAGTCAGACTGAAATACAGCTAGGTCTAGCAAAGACTGTAGCACCCATCTCAGGAAAAACTCAATGACATAACTTCGACAATGCACAAGGGGTGCAGTGCTATAAGCATCTATGTTCCGTCTGCCATCAGTCGTCCACTACTGTGAGATTGTACAGTGATATTATTTGTGACAAGGTCGTGCCTGGGGGCATTGTTCCTCTAACCTGACTTTGAGCATTTACAGCAGGTGCATAAATTGGGGCCTGAAGGCTCACTTTGAAGTCAGTGGAGGGAGAAATGCATTTTGAAGCCCTTTATCCACCTTCATTGAATATAAAAGGAGCCAGGGCTAACTAGTCTCCTACCCTAGACGCCTCTGTATTGAGATGTCTGAAGTTTGATGAATCTGTGTCTGAACAGATGCTTCTCTTGGAACTACTCTGGGAGTATCTGCAGAACAGAAAGGAGAGCCTGTTCCTGCCCAGATGTGCTCACAGGCTTTAGACTGGAAGCTGGGAAGAGACAGCTTTGAGCAAGTGCCCTGTGGTGAAAAGGAGAAGGAGAGGCAGGATAGGTTGCAGCTTTGAAGAGTTTTATGTTCTGAAGAAGGAAGAGCACTGAGAGAGTCTTTACTGTTAGTGTGTGGGAGCTTGCACACCCCAGGGCTTTATAAAGTATTGTGACCAGGAGATCTTGATCCAGGGATGATTTATTTTATCCATTATTCTTTCATTCCATTTTTACTGAAAATATTTTCTTTTAATGATTCTATCAAAATATTTTAATGATTTTGACCCTTTCATAGTTTCTAGAAACAAACTGCACAAAACCAAACAGCCAGTGTTCAGGGCAAAACAGATCTCTTTTACATATTTTAATTTAAATAATATTGGTAGATTTCATCATCGTAGTCTCCAGGACCAGTGAATGCTGACCCCTTTCCTATACTGAGTGTACTGACATTTAACAAAAACTGGTGAAGTAGCCAAGATTACAAAACAAGGCCTTTCTTAGGCTATTTTACTCCTACTGAATGATTCAAACCAGGAGTACTCATGGTGACAGACCTGAATGAAGAAGTTGTTTTGTACATGAGGTAGTTAAGGTGTTTTCACTATAAGGACTTTAACTTTCTTACTTATGTGTCGTCTTGGATGTATGAGTTGGACTGCTTTGTTCTGTCATTTGAAGTAAAAAAATTGTAACAACCCTATTCTCTTCTTGGTCTACTAAAGTCATCTGTCTGTGCTATATTCCAACACATCTGCCACAGTCCATGACTGGCAGTCACCAGATTTGTACGAGCCTTAGAAACTGCACACCAAAAACCTTAAGTGAGTGTTGTCAACGCACATGTGTGTGTGTGCATGGGTACTGCTTTGTTGTAGAAGGTTCTTCACAGGAGCTGTGTTTTCTCCCTGTTTAGGAAGCACTGCAGAAAATTCGCCAGAAGAACACAATGAGACGTGAAGTGACTGTTGAGTTGAGCAGCCAGGGATTCTGGAAAACAGGGATACGCTCTGATGTCTGCCAGGTGACTAAACTGCAGAAATGTCTGGTGTCTTTTTCTTAATAGCTGCCATTTATCTCTTGCAAGGGTTTCCTGCCATTCTAGGTTGAAGAACGAAAGGGAAATTAATCAGAAAGTAATCAATCAGCTCAGTAAGATCTGTTGATTTAGGGAACTATTCTAGTGTCCTGTCCACCACCTCCACAGACACAAAAAAAGTTACTTTACAATTTTAGTTTTCTTACCATTGGTTGAGTAGCACAAGGGAGATGGGTTAGGAATGGCTCGTTTGAGGCTGGAGGTTTGCTAAACATTGAGTCTGCCGTGGAACTCTATAAAGTTTTCTTAGTCCATCCACTGGGTTGGCTTTGGATATTTTTATTTTAATTTATTTTTCTATTTAGATAGTTAGGAAAAAAAACAACCGAAGTTTTACTGAGAAACATGAAGAAATATTATTTACTTAAAAGAAAGTAAAAGAACCAAAAACTTGCCACAACTAACTTTTGTTTTAAAACAGGCAAGCCTCAGGAGAAAGGTATCTTTCAGATACTCTGTTTCATAAGCGTGACATTGCCAAGGAACATATCTATCAGATCCTACTCTGAAGCAGTTGACAGCCACCAGCTTTGTGATATGAAAAAAAATGGGTGCAATTGTTACGTAATATATTAGTAAAATTCAAGTAGTTGCAACAGCCAAATAGTGCATTATTTTTTTAGCTATTGTTTTGGAGATGTTATTTAAGAATTAAATGAATGCAACTTAACAATGTGAAATATAAACTTTGGGGATTGCTAGGCAAAGGTGTAGGTAGAAATCCTATTCTAGGTCTGGTAAGGCCAAGGGGAAATTCTAGAAGGAGAGAAATGCTAATAACTAAAATTGTTTCTTTTTCTGTGATTCTACTATTGCTTCTGAAGTGGAAGAAAGAGAACAGTGGCACAGTATCTTCTCATATAGTTAAGGAAAAATGCATCCCTTTTCTAATTTTTTTGTTGTGAGCTGTATCTATTTTTAGAGCTTAAGTAATCTAAATTTCTAATTTAGGAGCTTTTAAAACCATCCTGTGTTATTTGTAATATCCTTTGTGATTTCATCCCTTAAAGTCTTGGATATTCCTGTTCTATTTTGCTGTTGAAGGACAGCAAAACACCAAAGAGGGATGAAAGTAATGCTCTTTCACAATTTTTCTGCCCATCTGCAGCCATAACATCTAAATCAGACAGTTCTGTTATGAAGGTCCTTTGATTTGATTTCTTTGAGAGGCCAGGAGTAGGCAGCTGTATGTCTGTAAGAAGAAAGATTGTGGCTGTTGCTACATGCTTTTTCCCAGATTAAAGAAGACTAAAGCTAAATACACATGAATCAGCTCTGGGGACAGAGCTAAAGTGCAGTGACCTAAAATTACTGCTTTTAAAAGCATTGCAGTTGAGAAGATTGAAATTCTTTTAAGTCACTTTTGATAGCTTTTGATAGCTTGAAATTCCACGTAGTAGTAATGTCAGTGGTCTTCGCAGTCTCAGAAATGAACCACTTTAAGAGGGTGAAAAAATGGTGAATGGAATGTTCAAAAAAATTTAAAATGGCTGTGTTCTGACAGGCTCACTTTAAGTTACCCAGTAGATCAAGCACAGTACTTGGCCACTAAGCTGGGCAGCACTTACGCAGTCTGGCAAGATGGGGCCAAGTTGAGAAGGTACCAGTTCTGTCCCCGCTTCCACCCACATACCATCGTTGCCTGTATTGTTGCTGGTGTGCGCTCAACATCAGTATTAAGTGTTCAGTGTAAGGAGTGACATCATGCATTTCAAAATATTTCAGCTCACCTGCTTCCTCTTAGTAGCTCCAGGTCAGGAGCATCTGCCATCCTGGAAGATGCTGACACTAGCTGAGGGCACTTCGGAGTCTCTGCCTTGCCATGTCAGCTGCAGCAAGAAAAAAAAACATGCAGAATATTTTAAATCATATATATTTAAAAACAAAAAAAGAAATTATTTGTATATAGCCAGATGTGAGTACCAAGGTTATGGGATAGCTTCTGTGGCCATATGATTTCAGAAGGCTCTTTTTAATTACTAGTCAATCTTTAGCCCAATAAAGTTTTTAAAAGATAGATTTTATTTTCTTCTAAAGACATAAATGCATAAAACATCAGAAATGTCAAATAGCTGTAATCTAAGATGACAAACATTAATTGAATCAATCATGTAGCTGTGCCATGAAAGCAGCACTTTGTCAATATGACTGCAAGAGTCAAATTAAAGTCCTTTATGCTCCCACAGATCTGTCAATTCTTTGTTCACTGCACCACAGCTGATAAAAATCCAAACCTTTGTATTTTAGTCCTTAAATGTAGGGCCGCATGTATTGGTATAGAGAACATTAAGCCTTCATTGAGGGACTCTTTCTGTCTAGTACGGTGGAGCATAAGGCCAGAGAATCATAGTTTTGCTGTGCAATAGTTTTGTATTGGGTTATATTGGTTTTTTTCCATTCCTTTGATGAAGGGACACATACGAAACATACCTGTACAGTTTATGTAGAGATAAGAGGGGATGTTCTTATAAATTACCCTGAAAATACTCTGAGTGATAATGGTAACAAAAATAAAACATTTATACTTACTCAGTTTGCTTGGAGTAGTTTTGAATTTTTCTGCTTTTCAGGACTCCAGGGAGTCTTTTACTTGCTGTTTACTGGTTATTTCCATCCAACAGAAACAGACCAGGGAGTGCAGGTTGACAGCCAGCTGAACATGAGCCAGCAGTGTGCCCAGGTGGCCAAGAAGGCCAATGGCACCCTGGCTTGTATCAGGAATAGTGTGGCCAGCGGGACTGGGGCAGTGATTGTGGCGCTGGTGAGGCCACACCTCAAGTCCTGTGTTCAGTTCTTGGCCCTTCACTACAAGGCAGACATCGAGGTGCTGGAACGTGTCCAAAAAAGGGCAACAAAGCAGGTGAACGGTCCGGAGCACAGGTCTGGTGAGGAGCAGCTGGAGATGTTTATCCTTGAGAAAAGGAGGCTCAGGGAGGACCTCTACCATTACCTGAAAGAAGGCTGTAGCAAAGTGGGGGTTGGCCTCTTCTCCCAGGTAGTAAGTGACAGGCCAAGAGGAAACGGCCTCAAGTCGTACCAAGGGAGCTTAAGATTGGATATTAGGGAAAATTTCTTCACAGAGGTGATCAAGCACCGAACAGGGAACTGGTGCAGTCATCATCCCTGAAAGTATTTATAAAAATCTTTGGTTTAGTTGGAGTTGGCAACATTGGTTTAGGAATTGGATGTGATAAGGGTCTTTTCCAATCTAAATGACTCTGTGGTTACCTTCCAGCTCTGTGTTCAGTTCTCAAGAATTTCACAGTCTTTTACTATAAGGTTTTGCCATTAGTCTTAATGTCTTGATCTTGTAGCATTTCTCAGTCTGTATTTTCTGCTATTCCATCTTTAGTAGCCTGCAGAAATCTGTAACATCATTTATTCTGTAAATTATACATTATCTACTTGGTATGCTTGTTTTTCTTGCTTCTCTCCATGCTATACACTCATTTCCTGTAACCATACACAATTCTCTTTCTGAAATTAATTATGATAGGAGTCATATTTTGATGCCCTTAAAACACACTAATCTTTTGAATATATTTGTGTCATGTCACTAATAGGAATGATGAGAAGAAATTAAAATGTTACAAAAAGTCACATGCATAAAATTCTTTAAATCGTGTGTTTCTCCTGAATCTCTTTTTATTCTTACTGTGTGTACTTGCTGTACTACCTTACTGATAAACTGTACTAACAGCTTATTTCAACCCAGATGTATCCAAAGTCAATACTAGTGTAGAATTTCTCCTTCAAAGTGCTGAAAGAGGGAGACTTCTGTTGTTACAGCACAGTTGTTGGGTTTTTTTTCAATTTTATTGACGTTTGCCCCACAAAAAAAAAATTACCTGTTTCTTAGATGATCAAACAATAACCTTTTTAGCAATTTAAGCCAAAAAATGCCAGACCATCATTTCAAAAATCCCTTAATTTTTCCTCAAAAGCAAATTAAGGAAGGCACTAAAAACTGTGCTTGAAAATGGAGTAGCTACTGTTGTTTGGTGGAAACTGGTTAAAATGATAAAAAGTGTTTCTTACTTAATGTATCAAGGGAGAAGGGAAATGGTGTTTATTCCTTTTTGTTACTAACCAAAAACTGCAGGGTGTTAAATGAAAAAGTATTCTGTCACAGCTTACTGAAATTTGCTGTTACTGGTGACCTCATTCAAGTTGCTTAAGTAGAAGACTGGGTTTATGTATTTATTTTTTTTAGTCTGGGTAGCACTTGATTAAGTGCTCTGATAACGAAGGATTGGAAACAATGATTTTTTTCTTTCCTCATTTAAACCAAAATAGTAAAACTCAGCATTTTGACAAATAGAAGGTGTTTGTCTTAGTGAACTGAGTATTCTGTATACTAAAGTTGAATGATTTTCCTTATTCCAATTATTTTTTAGCATGCAATGATGCTTCCTGTCCTCACCCACCATGTCCGCTACCATCAGTGTCTGATGCATTTGGACAAACTGATAGGCTACACTTTTCGAGACAGGTGCTTGCTGCAGGTAAGGTATCAGAAAAAATCCCAACTGCTTGCTGGTATGTGTTTATGGTATTACTGCATTTGTGCATAACCCTGCCTGCTGTACCAATTTGAGATATGCGCCGCATTGCCACAGCTTGCACGTACCTGGTTACTTGCACTGCAGATCTTTCAAAAGTTTCAGTTTTCCCAAGATACTTCTAAATAGAGATATCTATTGTGTACATAGATATACAGCTACCTTTGCTCCCATTATAAATCTGGATTTAGTTGTAATGGGTAGAAAGACAAAAAGATGCTTACTGAAAAGACTGTCAAGTACCCATTATTTCTGTGTACGTTCTTTTTTTAGATACTTGTGGAGAATACAGTGTTATTCTGCAGATGAGTGTATGTGTCCTCCTACTTCCTTTTATAGTCTGTTGTTCCAAAAAAGAATAATTCAAGTGTTCCTTTCTTTTTTCATTTATAGCTAGTGAATAGGAATTTGCAAACTTCTATTCAGCTCTTGATTTCTGCAAGTACGTGATGAAATTTTTGCATTACCAAGAAAGAACTGAAACTGAGGAGCATCTATGTCACCTAACCAGTCTTTTATCTTAGTCTGTATTTGGAATTACTTACCTTTGAGGCTGATGCTTGGCATGGTGGCTCTTTTCCTCTTAGAGTTTTTCTGAAGTTAGTGAAGGGAAATGGGGACTTCTCTTCAGGATTTGCTTCTGAAATAAGCATCATCTCTCTCCACTGACTGGACTAAGTTCAAAACATGGCAGTTTCTGTATGTTTCTAGAGACTTTACTCCCAAATTACTTTAAGCAGAGGTTTATGGAGATATTTTTTCTCATAGCTTTTCTGTTTTATTGAAGTTCTGTTCCAGACCTTTCCTACTGAAAGTTACATTAAAGTTTGAGGATCTTCTTGGGTTTGGTTGTTTTCAGGCTGCCTTTGTTTTAGTGTGAAAGATAAAAATACAATAATGGAAAAGTTCAAAATGTTAAGACCAAACATAAAAAATAAAAAAGAGATGAAAGCAAAAAAATCAAGTGTGTGCTTTTTAATACTTGATTGTTACACAGATTTATTTAAAACCTACAAACATTTTTGAGAAGATAAAGAACTGTTAGAAATGTGTATAACATCAGTCACCTACTTGAGCATAGGCAATGTTAGATGTATAATTTTGCATTGATTTTTACATGTTTTATCATGAAGTATTCTTTTTAAAGTACACACAGGGCGAAAAAAGATTACACTCATTTATCTGCTCAGAGAAGCTGTAATGTGTGATCCAGTTCAGATGGAGCAGAATTTCAGAAATTTGAAACTTGTTAATATTAACAAGGAATTAAAAAGGACTTTGAGAAAGTTCTTATTGTTAATTAAATCTAATTTTACAGTCTAAGTCTTACATTTAGAAAGAAACAGACAATGTTTAAATGAATTACTAAATGTCTTTGCTCAGAGTCTGCAGTACAAGTCCTGCAAGAATGTCAGAAGTAACTTTCTGCAGTTCAAATTTGCCAGTGTATCTCTTTTTTATGTTTTCAGTTTTTTGTGCACATATTCTTATACATGCACAATATTTTCAGTTATGTATGCGTAAAGAAAGAGAAAAGGTGTGAGTTTGCAGGATGAAGTTCTGAAAGCGACATAAAGTTCTATTTGCTGGTGCCATTTTTGTAGCAGTAGTGTCAGCAGCAGAGTAAAGTTTTGATAATGCCAGGTGGTACAAATGTAAACCAGAATCCTGCCATTGCTCCTCGCTTCCATTTGAATTCCAATTCCCTGTACATTTCAGAGGGAAAGAGTTCTTCTGTGAACAACAGTACCAGGAAAAATACACCTGTTAGTTATGTGATTTTTGAACTAGGAAAGTTTTATTGATACTTTACAAATGTGTATGGTTGAGAAGCTCTTCTAGTTGCCCAGATTTTTAATACGAATAAATTTATACTTCAATGTTAGAGTGAATATGTGTTTAAATAAGCAAATGTATTGAAATCAGGTCAACTAAGCTAGTAAGCAAAAATCTTAGGGCAAGTTGACAGTTCATGCTTTTTCTCTTCTAAACTAATTTTTGGTCAAAGAAAAAATGTTGAAAATTAATTAGTTAAACTGATGATTGGGCATAAATGCTGTTTTTTTCTGACATTTAAAGAGCTAGAACCGAGCTGCTGATTGACTATATTGCTCTGTAACCTTTCTTCAAACTGAAAAATAACAATTAGTAGCTCTCGGTCTCACATTATGTTTTTCTTCCATTTGCAAAAATGCATCTAAGACTCTTTTCCCTGTGTGTGTTACACTATAGCT
>VYZS01085618.1:0-32435 GCA_013400695.1 Neodrepanis coruscans | reverse complement strand
CAGGAGGTGGCAGCAGCCCCTCATTAGCGGGACCGATCGGCCTCCCTGACTTGGCAGGGAACACACGACAGAAAGGTCACACTCGGTATTTGACGAGCATCTCCCGTATGTTCCTTCAGAGAGCGTTTTTTGGTTCCCCCCTCCTTCCCCCCCCCCGTCTTCTTTTTCTCCCCTCCAACAGTAATTATTTCGGTTTTCTTTTTCCCCTTTTCTGTGACAATGTGCTCAAGGGAAACAGAGCAGCACCATTGTCCGTGCCGTCTCGGTTTTCCACCCACTCAGGCTGATGTCAGCCCCTCGCCACAGGATCTAATGCACTGCTGTCTGCCCTCCCCACTGATAATTGCAACGCCTTTTTTGTTTTCCTTTTCTCTTTCTGCTGGAGAAGCCGCTCAGAGCCAAAGCCTCACTCCCACCTTTGATGCCATTTCCCTCCCAGCTGAGCCGTGCTGGAGGATGGGATGTGCAGGGTCACCCTGCCACGGAGCCACCAGGGTGGAAACAAGAGGGAACCCAGGGAAGTGTTTTACAGGCCATTGAGGGTTTCTGGTCACAGGGGTCCCTTTTAGTACACCCTTGTCCCTTGGATGCCTGGCTGAGTCTTGTGCTGGAGCGAAGTTTGGCTCCAATGATGTTTATATTGAGATAACTCAGCAGGCGCCTGTCGCCAGAGCTCAAAGGTGAGCTGTAAAGGCCTTAGAAAGTCTGCTTCATAGTTCTCAGTGCTTACTAAGGGAGGTCTGGAGTTTAATTTCCTGCTTTGTTGTTGTTGTTGTTGTTTGGTTTTGCTTAAGCAGAAATATTTGGGATGTCTAGCCTTGTCTCCACTGGTTTTGCTGGAAGGCTCTTTGGGCTTTTCAGGGGATTTGTATGTTGAGCTCTCTCACACTATAAACAAAGCGTGTCAAATCCTTCCCAAAGATGCTGATTTTCCAAAGCATTCTTTAAAAGCCTGACCTTTCTTCTCCAATAATTTATGAACTACTTCCAAACACTCCACAAAACAGTAATGCAAAAAGCCTGACTTATTTATGTGCTTCATAGGGCCATAGGGGTAAGAAAAGCTATACATAGCTTTGTTTCAGTCTCTGGATATGTCATTATTTCCGCTGTGAGGTTCATGACACCAGGATATATGACCCTGTCTATGGGACTGAAACCAGGAAGCCCAACAGGCTCATTTAGACCCTGTAGCAATTTGGCTTCCCTTCATGATTTCTGCTTCTCATTGATTTTCAACATGTCAGCTCAAAGTCTTACCTGAATTTAATGAAAAACAAATACCCTGTCACATCAACACAGAGAAAATGGAATCCGATGAACTTAATTAACAATGGCAGGGTGATTCACTGGGGTCTGGGAAAGGGTTTTGTAAAGGAAAGCAATCGTTCACAATTTTTTGCTAGGCTGTAGATTCTCTAGCAGTTCACAACAGAGCTAACTTCTAAGCATGCCAGGCTGGCTTTTCTCTTCCAGGCACTACTAATGCCCTGCCATTTTATCTCCCTATCATTTTAACTTATTAAGAGGTGCAGACTGGGATGCATGGAAGACCCAAACAAGAAATGGTACCGATGGGTGAACTGATGAAGTTGGCTATAACAATATTTCCATATTCCTTGGAAAAAGCAGCCCATCCACACTCCACTTTCTCCTCTATGGGGCAGGTAGATAACTCAGAGATAAAGTCCCCAGCTAGAGTAGCAAGTATAGATCAACTTGTTTATGGTTCAGTAACTCAAAATTAGAAAAGCCAAAACAAACCACACAGCAGAAGTTATATATCCACTTTTCATCTGGTTTCTCCTTTGATAAGATCATGTGCAGGAACCACCCTGGCATCTCAAACACTTGCAAATGCTCTCCAGTGGAGTATAGCAGAAATCAGTGTGTGGTCGCTGTGCAGCTGGACTGTCCTGCTCTCCCTCCCTGCTCCTGATGCTTGCAGTCAGACACAGCTGGGGGCTGAACTGGCATTTGAGTTTCTCATTCACATTTATGCCTGGCAAATTGCAGAAGGTTGCCTCAACTGTGACTTCCATGTGTAGGTCATTAAATGAGCAGCTGAAAATGCATTAATGTAACCAAGAGATAAATAAAAAACAAAACATAAAAACTCCATCAACCAAAAAAAACCCACACCAACAAAAAACCCCACCAAAAACCAGCAGCAAAAAAACAACCAACCAACAAAAAGCCTCAAAAAAACCGAGACAGCAGAGTCTGACAGCATCTTAGCTTTACATTTTGGAGTAAGACAGCATGAATGGAAGGGAAAACTCATATCCATAGGACTTGTGGTTTCATTTTCACAGGCCTTTTGTCACCAGCCCTTGCTGGAGGATTTTGTATGAAGGGGTGATGTGGTGACAGGGAGTCAGCCTGAGGTGAGCATTTACCTTGCCAAAAATCCCTCTCCCTGTGACCCTCACAGCACTCGGAGCACTGAGGAGTTTCTTGCCACGTGTTTGCACCACAAAATGAAGTCTTCCAAAAAATCAGATGTGAACTCACGTTTCTCAAGCATCTGAAGTGAAATACTCTCTTTACCTTGGAAGAGAACCAGACACTGAGATCTGCAGCATATTTCGCTGTAGCTGCAATGTCTCAGGACACAGCCAGGTCAAAGGGTTGTAGACAGAGGGAATATTTTTCATTATATCCACTAGCACAGCTGGAAAAATTAGAGGAGGTTTTGGGCTCCAAAGCCAATTTACAAGTCAGTGAGGGCTCTGAGAGATGAGCCCTGACCATGGTTGTTACTGTAGGTTAGACATTACCCCCTTACACTGCTGTGCCCTGTCTGCAGGGCTCACCTCTGCAGAGGGCAGGATGGTGCACAGGAGGCAGCACACACATTTGGCAGAGTATTTGCCAAAATTTTCCTGCTCAGTGCCTATGCTGCAGCCCTTCCATGGGTTCACAGGTGCTGTCAACGCTCACGTGTCTGCCAGTAAATGGGAGTAGAAGAGTTAGGAGACTGTACAACAGCAGCAGAAATCTGGTTTAATCTCTTCTCTGATAAGCTCACTTCTCTGATAAACCTTAGGGAAAGAGAAGATGGAAGTCTGCAAAATACAGAGCAGTAAAAAGATAGGTAATAGGTAAACTGTGTTATTTCTTTTTATAAGATAAGTATGAAAATTAAGCATGTTTTTTCCTATTAAAAAGTTCTCTGTGGATGTACAGGTGCTGGGGGCAAAACTCTTATCGTCTATGGGGTTGCTTTAAGGCTGGATGATCTGTGTACATAAGCTCTGTGCAGAGACATTATGTGAGCTCAGGTGGCTGCATGAGCCCTGCACAGGCAGGGTTGACACAGGGAGAGGGAATTGTTGAGCCCCTTGACAGGAGGGACCAAAGTTTCACTGTGACAAAATTTAAGAAGCCAGAGGAGGGGCAGAAGAGGAGCTGCATGGGCAGAACAAGTGCCTGGGCAGGAAGGAGGCTCCTGGAAGCTGCATTTTCTTTTGCAGGGCCAGTCTATGAGTTAGGTCTTGCCAAGGGCATGCACTGCCCAGAGATGAGGAACAGCTATTTGGTTACCAGCACCCAAGAGGATATTAAGGAAAATGACCAGCTGCTCTGGAGTTCCTTCATTAGGAAGGAACATTCAGAAAGGCGTGTAATGAGAGGACAAGGGGCAGCGGCTTCAAACTGACAGAGGGTAGGTTTAGATTTGATATTAGGAAGAAATTCTTTACTGTGGGAGTGGTGAGGCCCTGGCACAGGCTGCCCAGAGAAGTTGTGGATGCCCCATCCCTGGAATTGTCCAAGGCCAGGCAGGATGGAGCTCTGAGCAACCTGGGATAGTGGAAGATGTCCCTGTCCATGGCAGGGTTGTTGGAACTGGATGATTGTTAAGGTCCCTTCCAACCCAGCAGGGCACAGGCACCAACACCAGACAGCGATGCTTGAGGGGTGTGTTGTGCCTACATGAGCCAGGATCTGTGCCTGGAGGATGGTTTTAATGGTATTTAGGGCCTGGTGGGCACATGCCCTGGGAAAAAGTGTGGGTGTGGTTACTCTTAAAATTTTTTTGCAGCATCTAGTCACATAGGATGGACAAAATTCAGGCATGTCCTGTGGGAAGGAAAAGCTCCTGGGAAAAGTCCCTGCAGCTGAAAAGTGAGAGATTGCCTGGGAAAGACCCAAACTAGCCCCAGCATGAGGTGGTGAAGAAAAGGCCTCAAGGGAGAAGAAATTGTGCAGATGTGGAAACCCCCCTGCCCACCCAAAAAGTGCCCAGGGCCTGGCTGATACCAGTGATACTACCTGGGGCATTAGCTGGGCTCCTGCAGAGAGAATGTGGAGAAAGGAAACAACAGCCACTTTTTGTTTGGTTGCTTTTTGTTACTATTATGAGTTATTTGCTCCACAGCAAAGCACCAACTTTTCCTGCTCCAGACAAGCTCAGAAATTTTTTTTGCTGAGTTCTCTTTGAACCTTCCTTTTGGACAGTGTCTTCTCCTTAAAAGCCACTGCCTTTTGATCCACCCACCAGTCCCTGGCACTGCCCCACATCCAAACTGATTCCAACCCTCATTGTGCCTCAGTGTCACCTCCCTTCTGCAGTCAGCTCCTGGCTGCCCTCCAGCAGCTCATTCCTGCTCACCTGGTGGAATTAATGCTGGATGTTGCACCCCTGGGGCAGCTGATCCACCAGGTCAATTTGTCAGCAGTGTTTTCCAAAGAGCCATTCCTTCTGAGCTGGGATGGCAGGCAGTGAACAGACACATCTGGTGTGCACAGAGGAAGGCACTGATCTGTGTGTTGTACACATGCAGTGGGAATGCCTAAGAAATAATAGAGTCATAGATTCACAGAAGGGTTTGGGTTGGAAGGGACCTCAAAGTTCATCTATTTTCAACACCCCTGCCATGGGCAGGGAAACCTTCCACTGAATCAGTTTGCTCAGGGCCCCATCCCATGGAAAGAACATGAATACCAACTGTCCTCATGTTAATCCCAGTGGAATCATGGCAAAGAAATGGCCCTGCAGACAGTGTGGTTTATTAAACCCTCTGATATGAAAGAAATCTGTTCAGGTTGCACCTGGAAACCAAAACATGTTCCCTCTAGGAAGAAGAGACTTATCTTTCAGAAGTTCATTTTGATGTGCCTGTCAGATTAAAATCTGACTTGCTGCTGATCATTAGCCATACAAAGCACCCGACTCTCCTTTTCTCCAGCACTTTAGAGACTGAATTTCTTTGTCAAAACAATAAGCAGTTTTTCCCTACTGTTTTTTTTTTCACTTCTCACTGTTGCTGGGCTCAGCTGGTTCTCAGGATGTGTCTCTGCCAACTGCTGAAGAGTGGCAAAGCCATATTGTTTATCAGCTGAGGAAAGAGCAAAGACCACACCTTCACCAAGAGTCANTGCCTAAGAAATAATAGAGTCATAGATTCACAGAAGGGTTTGGGTTGGAAGGGACCTCAAAGTTCATCTATTTTCAACACCCCTGCCATGGGCAGGGAAACCTTCCACTGAATCAGTTTGCTCAGGGCCCCATCCCATGGAAAGAACATGAATACCAACTGTCCTCATGTTAATCCCAGTGGAATCATGGCAAAGAAATGGCCCTGCAGACAGTGTGGTTTATTAAACCCTCTGATATGAAAGAAATCTGTTCAGGTTGCACCTGGAAACCAAAACATGTTCCCTCTAGGAAGAAGAGACTTATCTTTCAGAAGTTCATTTTGATGTGCCTGTCAGATTAAAATCTGACTTGCTGCTGATCATTAGCCATACAAAGCACCCGACTCTCCTTTTCTCCAGCACTTTAGAGACTGAATTTCTCTGTCAAAACAATAAGCAGTTTTTCCCTACTGTTTTTTTTTTCACTTCTCACTGTTGCTGGGCTCAGCTGGTTCTCAGGATGTGTCTCTGCCAACTGCTGAAGAGTGGCAAAGCCATATTGTTTATCAGCTGAGGAAAGAGCAAAGACCACACCTTCACCAAGAGTCAGACTGCTGACATTAATCAAAACCACCACTTTACCCTCGTTTGTGTGGACATGGTGCCTCCACCACACTGGGAGGACTGTGGGAACCAGCAGGCACCAATAATTCAGCTAAGCCTTGCAAAATGCCAGAACCTCTATTCAGAGCTTCCCCTTTCCTGCTAAAATATGCTGCTGAAAATAACCTCCTTCCAAAGGATGGCCCTGTTTGAGTACTTGGTGTGCCCACGGTGCATGACAAGGGGGTTATTTATTGCCAGCATGCCAAGAATAGGATTTTATGGGGAGAGGGAGGGTGGCAAAGCCTATTTCCCAGCAAGCTGGGACTTTTTAACACCTGTTACTGAGGTAACCAGTGCACTCCCATGCACCAGAGATGTATGGAGTCATTGAGAGCTTCCATAACACTTCCAAGCAGCATCCTTCCTCAGCCTACAAACTTACTGGCTGCCACTGACACACTGGATGGTGTCCCACGCTCCCCTTGGACCCTGGTTGTACATTTACTTTGCTTCAGTCGGATCTGGCTTGGCAACAGAACTCCCTCAGCAGAGATCTGAGATTACCCACACTTTTCCTTTAAGAATCAAAGCCACCAGCAAAAACCAGAAGGCTGTATATCAATAGAACAGGTAAACTGGAGGCTGTCGGGCCACTGACATTTCCTGCTGGTGCACTTGGGAATGTTGGTGGGGAAGTGACCTTCTGGTCACACCATCCAGTCCCTGCTGTCACAAGCAACTACATAAAAGCCTGTCCAGCACTACAGAACATTTTCTTCCCATGCCTCAGTGCAGTCTTGACCACAAAGCTCTTCCTCACGATCCTTGAGCCAACTTAGATAACAGGGCAAAAGATCAAAAGCCACAAATTCTGCTGCACTACAGGGGGGTGGCAGGTGAGCTCAAAGGGCCTTGCCAGCATCCCAGCAGCTTGTCAGGAGAAGAAAAACATAGGGAGAAGTCAGCAGAGGAAGAATCCTACTCTCAAGTTGCTCATGCTTTTATGAAGTTTTTAGGAAGTGTGAGGAAGCTCAAACTCAAGTGCAATGCTACGCTGAGAAAGGTCTTGGGGTAGGATTCAGCAGTTTTACCTTCAGAAGTCTGAAGGTAAGACAAGAGGAGAATAAATGAGAGTATTTGTATGTAAAACTCCCAGAAGAGTAACTGGCAGGAGTGGAACAGGATGGTGGTTGTTGCTGGCACCTGGACTATCAGGTCTTTGAGAGGTACATCTAGGGGCAGCTTCTCAGAACACCCAGGGCACAAAGGACTCAGGAGACAAAATCCTGGTGACTCACAGAGAGGGGTGGCAGAGTGGAAAGACTCATCATTGTCAGCTCCTGATGGATGAAAAACAGTATATCTGAACCTGGGCAGTGTCACTCAGGAGACTTGGTGAAGACTGGGCAGACAGTATTCCTGGTCCTCTGTGCCAAGCTCGAGAAATCATGGCCAGATAAGGTGGATACAAACTTCTCAGTTATGTGAGCATGGCAATATGAGGGAATGACTCTCATTTCGTTTAAAAATAAATCACTCTTCTTATCAGGACTGACATTGAACTTTGTTGCCTTTTTATTCATATTGCAGAATAATTTTTTGCAGCAGAGAGACAAGTCTGGACTTGCAAATGGGCTTGGACACATTTTTCTGATCTTTAAAGGGTCTTAAGACATCGTGGTGGATTTTGATTTATAACCCTACTCTGGTGTTAGCCCTGTCAGAGTCTAAGGCTACCCTGCACCTTCCAAGTGAAACGCATTGGCTCAGGTTTGCTTGAGACTTGGCCTTTGCTTGTCTGAAAAAAACTGTGAATCCTTAAAAACCTTCAGCTTTGGCTCACTTGTTTTATAGGCTCATGATGAAGTGTAAGAAATTTGCTGCATTATTGACCACAGAATCACAGAATATTCTGAGTTAGAAGAGATCCACTAGAATCATCAAAGTCCAACTCCAAACCCTGGACAGGACAGCCCCAAGAATCCCACCATGTCCCTGAGAGCATTATCCATACGTGTTCAGTGTCATGGATGCCAGGGCAACATTGGCAAATGTGGGTCTTGATAGTCTGGGACATCGTGGAAGTATTGTACAACCCCTTTGTCTATGATTCCCATCCCTATGGACAGCCTGACTCTGGGTTTCCAGTTTTCACTTGAATCTCTTTTCTCTGGAAAGTTTAAAGCAGAGATTCCCGTAGGAAACGTGCCTTTGACCTGAGACAGGCTCAACATTTTCTGAGTAACAGCCTGGACCCAGGCACAAACTCCTGGCAAACCAAGGCAGAGAAGATGAGGGAACTTGGGAAACCAGATTAGACAGAACACAAATCTCTCCAAGGAAACAAATAACTGATTGGAACCTGAAGGTGATGGAGTTGAACACACAACTGGGATCCCATGTCCATGGAGAGTCTTGTCCAGGGGAGGGTGGGAAACAATTGTGTTCTGGAATGCAGCTCTGGATCCTGCCACCATAGGACAGCTCACAGTATCTCCTGGGTTTGCAACCAATGCCAGGGCACAGGAATTAACTTCTCCCTGGGGGTATCCTTAGCCAGCATGACCTTGACCATGGCTTTGGAAAAATATTACCACACATGAATTCAAAGCAGTGGGGTTAGTTTGTAGCTCTTGCTCTTGATTGTTCACTTCTTGTGGTTTAACCCCAGCTGACAAATAAGCCCCACACAGCCTCTTGCTCTTTTCTCTCTGGTGAAATGGGGGGAGAGAGTTGGAAGAATGAAAGTGAGAAAGCCTGTGAGTTGAGATAAAGACAATTTAACAGGTAAAGAAAAAGCCACACACTCAAAGCAAAACAAAAAATGGAATTCATGGCAGTAGGTGTTCAGCTGTTCCCAGGACAGCAGGGTCCCATAACCTGTAACAGTGGCTTGAGAAGACAAATGCCATGACCCCAAACATCCTTCTTTTCCTCCTTCCCCTGGCTCTATATTTTTTGAGCATGACACCATATGGTGTGGGATATCCCTGGGTCCTGGGTGTGTCCCAACTCCTTTCACATTCCCAGCCCCCTCACTGGCCTGAGGGGCAGAAAAGGCCTTGGCTCTGTGTGAGCACTGTGAGCAATATTAAAAACATCCCTGCGTTATCAACACCATTTCCAGCTCAAACCCACAACACAGCCCCACACCAGATACCATGAAGAAAATTAACTCCACCCCGGCCAAAACATCAGCTCACCTGCCACATGGTGCAAGGATCAGAGACTTTTGGGACATCCTGGAAACACCTGAAATCTGGGAACAGGCTTAGAAGGAGATGAATCTTGATTCTGCAAAGCCTGAAAGCCAGAGGGCTGTTTGATCAGGGCTTTATTCACCCAACAGCTACCATGATCCAGAAGGAAGCAGGTGGACTCTTGTAGATGTGGTGAAACTTTGTGGTTTTGTGCCTCTCATCGAGGCCAGTGAGACCTCTGGAGATGTTGATTTAATTCCCTCAAATGGCTTTGGCAGACATAAATCAAATAACTTAAAATGAAGTGCCTCCAAAGAAACGAGGCAGGAAGTCATCCCTAGGGGCTGGATCTTAAATGGTGGGCAGCCTGATTGTGGCAAAGAGTCAACAAGTAAGTGGGGAAGAGAAATGTGGTTTACACTGTTTGTTTTAAAGGAGATCTGAATCTGGACTTAGGTATGTGTTTGTACACACATGAGAAGAATCTATATTGCTATTAAAGCTGGAATTGCTGCTCTGTCAAGACATTACCAAACTGACTCTGGAGGAGTGAGGCTGCATACTGTAATAGGCTTGGGAGGTTTATTCCATGTCTTGCAGATGTGGGACTGTTGACACAAACCTAGAATTGGTACCTCTTTTAGAAATTGCCATTATGAGGAGACTCATTAGAGATAATATTCTCATTTCCTTTCTGGCACCAAGTCTGCCAGCTAAAATAAACAGTATGATGCTTTTGGCTGAGAAAAGAAGATATATTCCTGTGTTGCAACCTAAAGGGATAAAATACACTCATTTTCAAAGCAGCACAGGTCATTTATCTGCCTTGTAGCTTTACCATAGGCAAGATTTTAGTTACTGAGTTTCCACAGGGCAGCCTAAAGTCTTGATGGGAGTCTTGATGGGCAGGCTGAAGCTTTTGTTTCTGTTTTGAGCCAATGTCTGCAAAAGCCCCCAAGTTTTAGGTCTAGTTACTAACCCTGAGGTCCCTTACACTTACCAAAGGATTGTAAACTTTCACAGGTGAGGATCACATGAGTCTAGGCCAAGTTTAAGAAAACTCTTTGGTTCTTAAGAAAACAATATTACCTTGGGTCAAGACAAGCTAAAGGTCTAGAACTTTATGGCCAAGACAGAGTGAAATGTGAGGGATGTGCCAAATGATGAAGCCCATTGCCTGTGCTTTGTGCAGCTCTGGGTGCTGCAATTCATCTTAAAATGAGGATGTTTACTTCTCCATGGTGTAACCCAGCTTTGCCAATGGCATTTTGGAGACACTTGAGAGGACCAAAGCTTCTCCCTTGGCCAGCAATCCCTCATGCCTGGCTTTGACCCAGGACAACTCTTTTCTTGTCCCAGTTAGAAAATCGCCTTGCCCTAAGGGCAGAGATGTTTTCATTGCTTTCCTCACGCTGCAGTGCCCCAAGAGCACACATAATGAGATAACATTGTGTTCACATTAAAAAAAAAAAATAATTCCTGGTACTGCAAATCTGTGACAACTCACCAGCGAGCCTGTGCTCTTTGGGAAAGAAAAACAGTGCTGACCCTGGCTTGGGAGCATGAGCCCAGCTCCTGTCACCAGCCACTGAGAGCTGGGAGCAGTTAGTGCTTCTTGAACTGCCCATGCAAGGGGAACCTGGATCTCTGGGGACCCCCCACCAGCTGTTTCCATCCAAAATCATCAAGGCTTGGCAGCACAAAGGTTTGCCAGCGTGTCCACAGGTGTTTGCCTGTTGAAAACCACCTCCTTCTCGCTTGAGGAGGGCTGCAGTACATGGCCACGGGTCAGTGCTGAGCAAACCACAGTGCTGTCGTTTCATGTTTGACACAGGTCACTTAATCCAGGTGTTTATGGGCACAAATATCACGTGGGAGAGCCCAGAGATTCCTCTGGCTCAAGGTCATGGGCAAGGTCAGCTCAGTGGGTTTAAGCACACTAAAAGCAGGGCTTGTCTTTCCTCTGAAGAAGAGCAGAAGTTGGAGCCAGATGATTTTCAGATAAGCAAGGCAGCCCCTACTCCCTGTGTTTTGTCTCTGCCATCGAGCTGGGTAACACTGTGTCTGTCTGCAGCAATCTGGAGAAAAATATTTACAGTTTAAAAACACCTGTGCTCAGAAGTATTCATGCTCTTTATTCCCCACTGAAGCCAAGACAGGAAAAACATATGCATTTCGGGCTTCCAAAGGAAATGTTGGGAACATCACCTCACCCTGAGCGTGTATGCAACTACAAGTGGAGGCTGGTAGCTCCCAGTCAAAACCCAGCTCCCTGTATAAAGCCAAGGAGGGACCACACTCCAGTGCCTCTGTCAGGCTGGGTGCTGATGTGCTGCTGGAGAGAGAACAGACCCACAAGCCTCTGGACTCTGTCACAGTTTCTTCCTACCCTTTGCTAAGGCAAATCTTTCCAGGATGTGGGGAAGACATTTTGTGTGGATAGAGGTAAAAGTCCTCAATTTGGCTTCAGAGAGAGAGAGAGAGGGATTTCTTTTAATTGTATTCCTACCCTTTAATTGTATTCCTACTCTTTCTTGTTTAAAGAAGGTATTTGAAACAAATGATTGTTCCTGCTTTGCTTCAACTGGCTGACATGTCTCATCCTCTCTCATCCTCCCCAGAGAACCGTGCTGGCCCTCCTGCAGTGCACTGGGCTGTGGCCTCCTTCCCAGCCACACTTTTATCTGGGGCTACAACTGGCTGGAAGCCTTTGTAAGGATTCCCATTAAGAATAAATCAAAACAGCAGAATCAGACCAAAAATTAATTGTTTTTCCATCTGTTGAAAGTTAAAAAAACTCCTCAGCACTCTCTTTCATTAATCAGTCTGTTTTCTATCTGCTTTTGACTGTCACCTGGTTTATTTAAAAATAAAATACAGCGAAGCATTTTGATTTTCTATTGTTGAGAAACTATTAATTCAAGGAAATGTTTGCAGTGGAAGGAAATTTAAGTCAAGTAAGATTTAATCCTGGAATAGTCCTGGGAGCAGTGGGAGTGTCTACAGGACTGGCAGTGTGGGACATGATGGCCTTGACACCCTCCCCTGCCTCTGGGATGAGCTTCACCCTGGCCCAGCACATCCCAGGAGTTGTCCATAAATACATAGTCATTCCTGCTCTCCAGAGAGCCAGAAGTTTAATGGAAAAAAGTCCCTTTCTATCTCATTCAGGATCACTGCTTTGGTCCAAAAGAGAACAGGGACGGGAGTGAGAGTTACCCCCCCCACACCCCTGCTCCACACCTTTATGCAGGGTGGGAGCATTTTATGATTTGCAAAACATCTGCACTTTCCCAGATGGTGTCTGAAAGCAGATGATTCCTGAGATTTTCTCTGCTAATGCCTGATATATAGTGCAGATCCAGGTGTAGATCCAGATGGCAAATACTGTGTTGCAGGATAGGATCCAAGTCGAGAGTTACCCCCACCTCTTCAGTGTTACAATGACAGAGGTCATTTTGGTAACTCAGGCCTGAGTCAGAGGCCACCACTTTCATCAACAGTTAGGAATATTCAGATCCATGCAACAGGACCATCTTCAAGACTCATTTCTGTGATTGGAGACAGAAATTTCCCTCCCCAAATCAAGAGTCCTAGTTGTGTAATGCCTGGGGTGACGACAGACAGGAGTTATTCTCAAATTCTGTCTCAACTTGTAGCCCAGGTTAGGTGGAGTAAAATAATAGTAATAATAACAATAGTAAATAGGAGTAACAAATGCAATAACAATAGTAAGAATAATAATACTAGTAAATAGTAATAGTAGTAGTAACAGTATAAATAATGGTATAAATACCAACTAAATCAATGATAATCAAGATGAGGGGGAAGATCAATCTCTTTAACCTGAGAAACGCAGTTTTCACCTACAGCAATCTAAGTTCTTGCTTCTGGAAAACTTCTGCAAGGGCTCCAATGCCAACATGAAGCAAGTGAGAAAAGCAAGCAAGGCAGAGCAGGAGCTGATGTGACAGCAAAGACTGAACTGATTTTAATTTACCCAGACAGCCCTGACATCCCTGCCTGCCCAAAAGATGCTGCTGCTAATGGGCTGGATGACATGCTGCAGCAGGTCCTGAACCTGCACTCTCAGCCCAGGGAAGTAGCACACATCTGTCCCCTGGGAGAGGCTCCACATCCATCCCGGATCATGGATCATTTGTCTGTGGGTCTCAACAGCTCAGCAGGGAGAACAGAAATGGAGGAATGAGAGGAAGGGGGACACAAGGAGTTTCTGAGTATTCCAAAGCTGGTGCAACTTCATCACTCTCATTTCCAGAGCGGAACAGGACAGGCTGCTGGTTTCCACACCTTGTGGTGGAAGTTCCTGCAAGAGCTCTACGGTGCAGAACAGGGTTCTAAGGAGGTAAATAACAATGTCTGTGGGGCCTGGGAGAAACATGGGTCATCAAGATTGCAGGTGACAAAATACTTCTATACCACTGACTCTATTTACCTGTGTGCTTTGCCCGGCACCAAAGGCAGGAGGAGACAGGGAACCACAAACACTCCATTCCTCCTGGAAACATCACTTCTGAGTATACCTGTGGAGAAGAATTACAGAATTGATTGTGTTGGAAAAGATCTCTGAGATCACTGAGTCCAACCTTTGACCAAACACTGCCTCATCAACCTGACCATGGCATTAAGTGCCGTGTCCAGTCATTTCTTGAAAACAAAGATGTTCAGGCTGAGTTGAGGGGCAAGTACCCTCTGTTCAAAGACTCTCAGAAAAAACAAGTACTAGTCCCTTTTACATGCTCAAGTTCCCTCCTTCTCCCTCTCCTATCTATATTTAGAACTGAGCACAGACATGGAAAGACACTCCAGACAAATCCTCGTGCAATCCACAAATCTCTACCTGGGCTGATTGCTCAAGTTGCCTTATTAGCATTGCACCTGCTTTAAGTGCCAAGGCAGCCAAATTAGATGGAAAAACATGCAAATGCCGTATAGCTCTCTGGCAAATTAGCATGATTCCTGCACAAAGGTGGAGATTGCTTGGAGGGGGGAGGAGTAGTGTCATCGTTTGGCTAATTATAAAAGCAAGAAAATTAGGAGAAAGTAAGACTAAAAAAAATGCGTAAGTATCAATCATATCAACTGACTGCTGTAAAGATGATGTGGCACAAGGAACAGCTCCTCTGGATGGCCATAGGTATCCATGAGCAGACTGCTTGAATCCCAGGGACTTGTTTATTTTTCAGTTTTAATAATCAGAAGCAAAGTTTTTCCTGTTTCTGGTGGAAAGGGAGGTGTGAGACTCCAGTGATACTCATATAAATGATGTTAAGAGAAAAAAATAGCAGCATCAGGGATGGTAGTAGTGGGACATGCCACATCTACACTTGCTTGAGTGACCACAAACTTCAGTCCTTTGGGTGCGTATCCAAAACTTTTAAGAATGGGAAAAAATAGCAGGTACTCCTAAGAAATAAGTCTGTTTCATAAAGTGTATCTAGAAGGAGGACGTGCAGGCAGTCTGCACCTTCCTACCTTCAGAGTATTTGGCTGAGCCAAACAACAGTTTTAATTGTTATTTTATGGAAAATTCCCAGGATTTCTTGCTCTTTTTTTTTTTTTCTCCTTTAAGGTAAGGTTGCAGTTTGGTAGAAGGAGCACAAGGGAGAGAATTGAAACAGCAACTTTTGAGCAGTTTCAGCAAAACCCAAGGGTGACACAGATTCTTGGTGAAGCACCTGGGGTATCCTGCTCCTCTTTCCCAAACAAATGGCACACTTGGCCCTGTTGGCTACCAGGGTGCCACATCCCTCTGGGAGCAGGAACCTTCATCTCTCCTGTCTCTGCTGTCTTCAGTAGCATCATGTGCCTCTTAAATCCGTGGGATCATCTTATCCCCACGTGTTGCATCTTCAAGGGACTGAAAGCTTTGATACTTCTCTTCCCAGGCAGTTACCTCAAACCATTTGATTTTTATTTTATTTTTTTTAAATAAATGCACACATGTAGTTCTGCTAGAAACCCAGAATTGGAGTGGTTTCACAGTTTCCTCTGTAACCTTTTGGGACATCCTAGCAGGGTCCTGCCTGGAAAATGACTATGCTGCCTTTCCCTGTGTCCTCCAATTGCTCCTGCTTCATCTCTCCTGCCAGGAATGGTCCTTCCTGCCGAGACCACCAGGAACGAGAGAATGAGTGTTCAAGAAGCAACTGGCATCAGTCCTTGAGGAAACATTCCCTGAGTTTACACAGCCGATGAGAAATACATGTGTCTAATGCTTGGGACCAGACATATGGACCTCCTCCTCCCTGCAATAAAAAGTTTGTCCTATCTGGAAGTGGACAGTGGGGCCAGAAGAGCTGCGCAGACACTTAGAAATGAATTCCCGTCTTCTCCCTTTGTTCGGGATGAAATGGCCCGACTTTTATCGCTGGGTAATATTGCAGTCAGCTGTCTGAAAACGTTCCCCTTCCTTTGGGATGGCCTCAATTTCCATGCCCGCTCGCTGGAGTCTTAAAAGCTTGTTCTCGGTTGGTTTTGCTTGCAAAGCGCAATTAGCACTTTGCGCGCATTTGATCAGGTGCTAATTTAACTCAGGGGACAATTTACCTTCCTAAACATATGCTAATAGTTCTCTTCAAGAAAAAGAAAAAAAAAAGTGGGGGGAGGAAGGGGGGGATGACGAGACAGGGTAGCGAGAAAGCACCAGATAAATTATTTTTAACTGGATCAAAATGATGACATTCATTTTCCTACTCATCCCTGGCTGAGTCATGCAAACCGTCCCGAATATGCGGATGTGCAGCAAGGGCAGCAACAAACAGCTTGGTGAAGGAAGGGCTGGAGGAAAACTGAGGGATCTGCACCATCCTTGGGTGGCTGCTCTCTTCCCTGGCAGAGCCCTGCACCTCCAAACCCCTTCCTTTCCCACTGGCCCACATTCCATGGCTTGGCCATGGCATGGGCTTGTGGGACAGGTGTCACACTGCATCATCAGAACCCAAAATACAAGATTAATATATGTTGCTTTTAACTGAGGGAGTTCAGTGGACATGCAAATTGTTGCACTGGGGAAACTGAGGGGTCAATAATATGTCCTTAGTCTAGACATAAAATATCACTTACACCAGTCTTACCAGGTGTTGTAAAGCAGCACTGCAGCCCCATCCTTTTCTTGAATGGATTTTTTTTTCAAAAGCTCCCCTCAAGGGTTGGCAATTAGTTGTTCAACCTTTTGAATCCATCGAGCACTCAGGTGGGTTTCTTTCTCACAGATCTGCTGTATTTGGGAAAATAAAATCAGTTTTCAACAAAAAGGGTTCTTGGAAAGAAGTTCCTTAAAATCTGAGGAGTGTGAGCAACACTGGTCACTTCCAAAAGCTTTTGCTTTTATTGTAACTCACGTTGCCTGGCACAGCAGAGCCCCTGCTGAGCCCTGGATTTGTAGAAACTCCATAAAAGAGTCAAGATCTTTTTTCCACTCTTATTTTGTATGACTTAAGCTGCAGCTATTTCATCACTGTCTCAGATTGTTATTCAACAACTGAAAAATTTCCCTGCCAGAGATATCTCCCAGTCCAATAACATATTTCACACCACCTTTTGTTTTATGCAGGGTTTAAGAAGAAAGTTTATGAGCATGGAGACTGAGCCTAGCAGATCCCCTGCCATTTTTCCCTCTGTGATGCCACCCTTCAGGAACTCTCCTTTACCCTGAGAGCAACTAATTTAATCCGAGGACGGAAGAAGGGGGTGGTTTAATAAAAACTGCCAACATCTCACTGTAACACAGGGCAAAAGGGCAACAGGATCTACATAACTCTCCTCAGAACAGCAAAAATGCTTTCATTCCTGTGGTCCAGGGGCCATATGGGATGCCAGCAATGACTTGCTCCTGCCCTTAATATTGGTGGACCAAAGAGACAGAAAGTCATGGCACTGTCCCAACTCTTTGATTCTTTAACATTAGTCAAAGTTGCCAGCAGGTCTGTGTTTCTGCTGGGCTGTGGGCTGGGAAGAGAAGCTCAAGACTAGTAATTTTAATGTTTTTTTCCTTCCTCTAATTTTAATTTTGTATAGCTCAGGCATTGGTGGCTTCCTAAGTTCCTCAAAAACATGGTCTCCTGGCCAATAAAAGATTATCCAGAGGTACAGCCATGGAGAGGCGGAAATGCCATGTGATACCTCAGGACACTGCAGGCAGGGAGATGCCTGTGGGGTTGCAGGGACCATCCAGGGTCCATGAGTCCTGCCAGAGAGCAGGAAGTGTGGTGGGGCCAGGTCACATCTTGCTGGGCGCCAGCACCCTTTGGAAGCTGTGGGATTCTGCCCAGGTTGGAACGTCTCTGCAGCTACCATTTCAGAGGGCAGCAGTGGAAAATCGAGTGTGTTTTCCTTTTCCATAACCCGAACCCATCTCACAAATGTATTCATTTACAGTCTTTATCTAGCTTTCCTGCCCAAAACTATTTCCACTTATTTTCCTTACTCTGTTCAAATTGCTTTTACACCGTGTCTAATACCCCACAGGTCCCTTCAATTCACAACTGCTGTTATTTAGTGAAATGTTTTCCCTAGGTCAACAGACTTTCATTTCAGGGTAGATAATCCTCGGTATATCCCCTGCGGGAGGTAGGGCTGTGCTCTGCTACAGAGAGACTCTTTGTCAGGGTAATAAACTGAAAGCAGGTTTTAAAAGAAATTACCTAGAAATTGAGTCCTTTGCTATAGCTTTTTATTCCTCCTTCAAGTCGTTTTCCTAAGGGCCTTTCAAAAAGAGGGATCAAGAATATGTATTATCTTTGCAGAAAGACAGAAAGGCAGCAGACAGATTAGTCTGGCAGAGAAGAGCACATGGGCCACTACAAACACAGAAAACGGCTTTACCTTTAAGTAAAGATGGAAAAAGTTATGTTTGGAGTTTATTGTCTCTCATATCAAAATGTACACTTAAAAACATTGTTGTTTTGTCTGGATTTTAATTCCTACATGGCTTTCCTGGGAAAATAAAGTTCTCTGTTATACAGACTTCTTAGAAAAATGTGATTCATTACACACACATGCATGTTTTATATTCAACACATAATCTTCATGTAATAAATATGATAAATAATCATAATAAGAATATGCAGAATATTATTACTTTGCTTAGCTTATGACACCAATGGATTTAAGTGTCTTTCCTAAGAGGCCATTCTTTCCTTAGTAGTACCAACCTATAGTTTCTTTGGTTTTCTTTTATTTCAAAGGTTGGCATTTTAAGCAATGGCAAGGTGTCTGATTCCCATTTTCCCCCTTTAAAAAGTAATGTAATCTTCTTGGTTTCCCAAAGCTCTCTACATCTTTATGGCTCACACACTCACTAGTGTCTTGTTTTCTCTTACAAAGAGAGCAAAGCCAGTTCTTAGACAAAATATAACCACTCATCAGTGTAATTTCAGCTGTAAAAATATCTGTGAATCAAGGAAGCTCTTCCCTGACAATGAATCCAGAATTTCTGAGACCCTGCAAAAATCAATGACCTCTGACTCTTGCAGGTTTTGCTGCCTTTTTGCTTTGCTCCCTGGGCCAAGCCCAGGGCACAACATCCTTCCAAAAACCTCAGCACTGCAAAGCTTTTAAGACCCTGCATTGTGGACACTAAGCAGAATGTATTAATGGATTAACAGCATTTTTACAAGCTCTGAGGGCCATCACCATTTTGTGTGTCAGGGGCACATACAAAGCATGAAGGTGAAGGGAACTCTTGGGTCACTGAATTCGTGACCCTGCTGTGGCAGACAGCCAAGTCCCATAAGCCTAGACACAAATTTACCATGTTGCAGCCCATAGATGCTGGAGGGCAGAACGGGGAGGTCTTGCTGCCTCTCTTGCATTTTGGAAAATATTCTAAAACCTCCTCAGTCCCAATAACTCACTTCTAGACTACATGTTTTTCTGATTACCTGAAGTCATTCACTTTAAAAAATAAGGCCAACAGAGGGAGATTTCTACTTCCCTTGTGTTCAGTGTGAAGTGTTGAAAAAGGCGTAAACTCAAGTCTTTCAGTCTTGTCCTGTAAGGATGTAGAAGTCTCTTTTGTTCTGGTGCCAAAGTCAAGTCACTTCCCTGGAAGATCGGCAGTGTGCCCTGTATGTTCCTGTTGAACCCTTGGAAGTGACTGGTACAACCACATTGACTGTTTTGCCTTCCTCTAATGGAAATGACATTTTAGATAAGCCTAAAGACATTTTAAGTTCAGTTCTGTGAAAGACAGAGGTCAGCATGGTCCTGTGGATGACTTTCAGCCAACCCACGCATATTCCTCTCTTACTGCCATACTAATAATTATTTTTTCCTGAAGCAATTACTCTGAGCCCATGTGTGACTGAGATCAGCTTAACATACCTGTAATTTCCTCTTTCTTGTCCCTGTCTTTGCTCTACAAGCTGTTCTCCAGATACATGGTGCTGGTCTTTGATGAAGCTCACTCCTTACTTTGTGCGTTTCACCTTGCCAGTGTGCCAATATGTTACTTCAGTACAGAGAGGCAAACATGACACTGTACTCTTGACATGCCATCATTAATACACACACCAGCAACTGTGGGTTTTTTCAATGCCTAATATAATTTCCCAGAAGTCAGGCAACATGAGCTGAAGTAAGTTGTTTAACAATATTTATGGTTCATGCCCACTGTCTGATCTGTCTTCTTGTCAGCCTTGCCTCTGCCAGCATGGTCTGAAGGTAATTTTCCATTGTTTTGAGAAGCTAACCTGTGAAGAGGGAGAGAGGAGGAGGAGGCCAGGAGAACTGGGGTCTATTAACAGAAGAGCCATCTCAGTGAAAATGCAGGCAGTGATTTCTTACCTGTTATCATAATGAGGAAGTCAGTACAAAGCAGGAGAAAGTCAGTTGTTGCCTGTGTGTTTCCCAGTCAAGAGCCAAACCCTTCACCTTTGGTATTTCACCCAGGGCAGTAGCTGTGCCAAGATGTGGGTTTGAAAAGGGGGCAGGAAGGGTGTGAGGGGGCAGGGGAGGGGGACACCTCACACTCAGATCATTGTAATCTACTAAATAAAGAGATTAGGCATGAAAGTGATTGCTACTGACATAACTTGAATCAAAACCCAAGAATATTTACGGGATAGTCAAGAAAATTGTGGCTGGCTGGCCTGAGCGCAGACTTCTTGTGGCCCTTGGCTGGTTAAAGTGGGAGGGGAGCAGAAGATGGGCTGAAGCTTCCTTAAACTTTGTAGGAGGGTAGGAGGTGGTGCAGCCTTCTCCACCCTTGTGCCAGTTGTGCTGTGGGCCCCAAAAGCAGTACCTGGAGCTGTGTTCAGCTTTCGTGAGGTTGTCAGGTGGTCATCTCCCTTCCTGCAGAGACATTGCCAGAGTCTCCATGAGCAAAGAAGCCTCTTGTGAAAGCCCCGAAGAACCTCGGCCTCATCTGTATCAGCCCTCCAGGAGTTTCCCCACTCTGTTTGGGAAGCTGGACTGCAGAGAAGGTAACAGCTTCTTTCACCAGCAGCTTTCACCACCACCCAACCTTCACCACCACCCAACTCTCACCACCACCTAACTTACACCTGGGCTACACTTGGTGCTGGTTGTTCTCATCTTCTGCACGGTTTTGCTGTTCCACTGGCCAGGTTCATTCGTCAAAACATGGGTGTTTTTGTTCACCTTTTTGCACAAGCAAGTCTCAAACAGGACATCCATTCTTTACTTCACAGACTCAGTGATCTTCCCAGCTGGCAAGGGGACAAGACTGATACTGCCACAGCCCACATGGGGTGTCATGTCAGAGGTGTGTAAGGAATAGATATAAACACTGAGAGCCCTCAGCTTCACTTGATCCCCTAAACTCCTCATTCTGGTGGTGCTGATGTTCATTTGTTCTCTCATAGCTGCCTGAGCCTTTGAGTTGTCTTCCTTCAGGTTGCTGTCGAAATACCAATTTTTTAGAGGAAATTTTCAATGCTCAGAACCTCCACTGATTGGAAGGCTCTACAAATAAAACTGATGTAGTTCAAAGCAAACCTTACGTAGGGAAGGAGGAGAAGTTCTTTGGTTCCTGCTCCCCCTCAGGACCTGGTGCTTGCCCTGCTGGGGTCCATGGCAGCAGGACTCCCAGGACACTGCTCTGGAGAGAAAGGCTGTAGCTGTTTGGGTGGGGAGTTGTCACACACAGACCAGATTTGCCCAGTGTGGCATTTTGTCCTTCTTGCTGTGCTACCAAGGCATCAGGCTGTGGGGTCCATCTATACTGGGCTATTGCAGAAGAGTATTTCGGGGTGCCCTGAAGATGAAGATGCCTCCCTGCCCCAATGCCCAGCATTGTGCAGCTCTTCCCTGCCCTACTCATGAGGAGAATGAAGGATCCTTGCTCCTGCTTTTGAGAAGAGCATCTCCCTGTTCTTCTCTGGAGGCCACCTGCAGTGCAGTGAAAACTGTCTGCAGGGAAGTTTTACTGTTTTAATTTTTTTTTAATGGAACAATTTTTCCAATCCTACCTCCTGCAAAGCCAGTTGACTTAGTCATCCTGGGTTCCAAATGTGCAAGGCTCACTGGGAGACAGCAGCTGTTGTACAAGTGCTATAAAATGAATTACCCTTTACAGCAGCCTCTGACTTCTTTGGTCCTCCCAAGGCCAGAAGTGAGTGCCAGGTCCTTGTCCTGAGATTCCCCCCTTTCCAGCAGTGCAAAGTTCCCAGGTCACAACTGCTGCTGCAACGTGGGGTAAACCCATGCTGAAGCCAGTGATAAAATTCACACAGATCATGGTGCAGACCTGGGTTATATCCAGGAGTTTCATTTATTCCTCCTTTTTATCTTATGAGCCTTGCCTTACTGCATATGCATACTTGCAGATATGGGCACACACAGCATAAAGCAGAGTTATTTTAATGCTTAATGTTTATTTTATAACACAAAAGGCTGACTCCAGATCAATAATCTTTTATTTTCCAGCTCCTGGCTAATTTTTCTGGGGTGTGTCATTCCCTGCTTTTTACTCCAAGTGCTGATACAGGAGTTATCACTAATAGTTCTGGTAAGTGATTACAGGTGGAAACTTTCCCTTTGCACTCAGTATCATGAGGAAGAAAGGATGTGCTCAGGAGGAGAAAATGAACAGCTGGGCATTTTTTTCTTCACAAGGGCATGCAGAAAGGTCATGTCTTCTCTGTCCACCCTGGATGTGGCTGTTAAAAAAAGATAGTGAACAGGGTGCCAGTGGCCATGGTGGGCACAAGACACCCAGTTCCCTTGCCTGAATACACACAAGTATGTAAAGTTTGGCCATAAAACACCTCCCAGCCCTCAGCCTCTGTGCACAGACCATGCAAACAGCTCTGAAACAGCTGCTTGCAGCCAGTGGTCACAATCCACTGATACCAACAGCCGAGCATCAATCACGTGCAACTGTCCTTGAGGTGACACAGGACGAGGGATATTAATGCTACAACCAAGGTGATTCAACAGATTGTGTTTTGTGGGTTTCATATCTCCCCTTTGGCTTATCAACAAAAAAGCACCACTTCTTTTGTGCCTGAGTGTTGGAAGTCCCCAGAGGATCACGCTGTCCCAGCCAGCCAGGGAAAAGCCTTGCCATGTGCCCATCCCTTGGAGGAAAGGCTGGGTAGGCAGCAAGTGAGTCAAGATCAAGTGAGACCTCCACTGAAACCTTTCCCTTCAAGCAGGGTTGTGGAATATCATCTCTTGCTCCTCTGGCTGGCTCTCCTAGGAGACAGTAAGGAGAGACTGCAAGCTCAAGTAGAAGAGGTGGGATGTGAAACTTGGGAATATGTCTTTTTAAATGAGTTTTCTTTGGGATAATGATATCATGAAACAAATCAGGACGGAGCATCTCATCCTTGAATCACTGTGGAGCCCACCTGTGACATGACTCATGGCCTTGGTGACTTATTTAGGATGACTGAACCTCATGAGAGCCCTGTGATTAAGCATCCACCAGAGCTCGTGAAGTGCCTTGACTTGTCAGGGCCCCAAATATAGAAGGTTTTGGTCAGACTGCAGGAATGTTTTGATGAATAGAGATTTCCAGGGGAGCCCACATTTACCCACAACAGCAGGAAGAACAGTGATTTTTTAAAGTGATGCTCCCAGCCCAAATTTGGGCCTAATTTAGCTAAGAAAGAAGTTATAATCTAAGCACTTTCAGCATGAGTGCTAATGCAAACGCCCTCACCATCTGCTTTATTTGCACACATACACTCAATTTATAAAATTCCAATTCTCCCCTGTGGCTTTTTCAAGCCCCACATCCCACTGCAATGGAAGCAGTGAAGTGGGACTGTATCAGTCACGACTCCCAGCCTGGATCCAACCCCAGGTGTGCTGTGCCGTGCTGTGATGGGTACCCAGGTGCTGCCTGATCTCACCACTCACTGGGGAAACCACAGTTTCATAAGCTGTGGTGTGAGATGATGCCAACTCTGTGTCCACCGCTGCCCTGACCTCAGGTTTCACAGCTCTGCTTTCTGCCCCAGCCATCAGGGTTGACCCCAAGGGAGCCAGAGCAGGCTCCAGTCATTCCTGCATGGCCAGGAGTCACACACAGAGGTTCCCCAGCTCCAAGCCCTGCTCCAGCAGAGGGGAGGGCTGCCTCCACCAGCCCACATGCTGGATGGATTAAGATGCACTTCACACATCCTTCAGCGTGACTGCAGAAAGAAGTGTCCTTTAGCAAATGGTAAATAATTGACACTTTTCTCTGCTGGCAGCCAGCACCCCCCCGTTGGCAGCTGGGTTTGTCATTTTGCATCCCCTCAGTGCCTCTAATTTCAAATTTACAGTAACATATGCCCAGAGAGCTGCCGGCCTTCCCTCAGCATCATGAATGCTTATCCCCTGCTGCCCTGTGCTGTGATGGGTGAGGAGTGAGTGACATCTCTGCCTCTGCCACGGGTCTTCTCTTGGCCTCCTGTGGTGGGAGAACAGAACCTTTTTGTTCTTTCCCCTCTGTTTTTCTTTTTTTATTTTTTTATATGATTATTATTTATACTGGGCAGCTGGGGACCAGGGTATTTCCAGGATGCTTATTTAGCTGTATGTCTCCCATTAATGTAAACGACAGTTGCACAGCTAAAACTGTCCATATCCTGTGGAAGATTTACTCCCCGGGTTACCATTTTACAGAGATTCCCCTCCCCCTTGCAGAGCTTTTGCTGCAGTTATTGCGTGGAGAGAAAATTGGAAGTCCCTGTGCAAGAGGAATGAGCAGCTTGCTTGGGAAATGGAAATCTGCATCAGGGAAAGGTTGCAGAGGGACAAGCAGAGTGGGAAGGGTGAAGCCTGACCTTCCCCCTCCAATCTCACTGTGCTATCCTAAGGCACAAGACATCTGCTGAGACCCACAGATCCTTTTGCTGTGAAAGTGTTAGAACAGGATCGGCAGAAGATTTTTTTTCCTTAAACCTAATTTGCGAAACAAAATCCTCCTGAAAGATAAGCAGAACGTTTATCAGCCCTTTACTTCTGACAACTCACTGGTTTCAACGAGGGTTTTGGGTCACCTAGGAGGGTAAGCCTGGGAGAGGTTTGGGGGTTTTGTCCCCATGCTGTTCCTTGGCACCAAAGGTGGCTCTGCCATGCAGCACAGGATGGACAGGGCCACCTGGGCAGCATTTCTGCCACTCTCTCCTTGAAGATGACCATGCTCTGGGAGCTCTCTCTCCTCCAGCAGGCACTGCTGAAGGAGTTATTTGTCCCTCTGACACTGGCCATAAATTTCAAGGCTAGAAAGAGTCATTATGGTCAGCTAGCCTGAACCCTGATATAACACAGAGTGTGATTTGTGTGTCAAACCCAGGACTTTCTTTGAGGATCTAATAAATCTTCGGGAAAGGCAGCTGGTCCTGATTTTAGTGGCTGCAAACCACTGCACTGTGTGCCTGGGTAAGCTGTTGAAGTGGTTAATTATCCCTGCAGAGTGAATGTATGCCTTTATCCCAGATCTGAGCTGGCCTGCCTGGGCACACAGGCAGCCACAGCATCGTGTTGTGCTCCTTCACACTGTTCCCACAGATCTGCTGGGCACACAGCTTTTCCCACAGGGGCAGGTTGTCAGCCACGGTCACATCACCTCCTGACTTTCCCTCTGACAAGCCTTAGTCTTACTGACCAGCTCAGTTCAGAGAGGCATAAAGCATCTATGAGGATTTTTTTGTCCCCTTGTATCAGGAGGTCACGCAGGTCCAAGTCCAATGTAAAGTGGAAGAGGGGTCTGGAGTTCATGCTCTCAGGTAGGTGCCCAAGCCCACGTAGAATTACCTTCAAGTTAAAGGCATTTCCCATGGACAGAAGAGAAACTAACTCTGTGTTTAACTTCCTGGCCCAAGCAGGGAGGGCAGAGAGCAGTGTTTATGGAAGTCAGGGCTGGGAGGGCAGGGAGTGAATGTGCAAAGGATAAGAGACCCTCTAGCAGATTGCCCTTTCCTAATGCTGCCTGAACTAAGTGACCCTCACCCTGTCTGAAGGGATGGGGCTCCTGCCACAAAAGTGGGACCTTGCAGCCCAGACAGGGTCTGACACACTCCAAGGTTTGCTGGAGGGTGTCCAAAACCAGACAACTAAGCTGGTGAAGGGTCTGGAGCACAAGTCTGATGAGAACTGGCTGAGGAAGCTGGGGGTGTTCAGTTTTGAGAAAAGGAGGCACAGGGGAGATCTTACTGCTCTCTACAACTACAACAACCTCTGAAAGGAGGTTGTAGCAAAGTGGGGGTTGGGCTCTTCTCCCAGATAACAAGTGACAGGATGAGATGAAACAGCCCAAAGTTGCACCATGGGAGGTTTAGATTAGATATTGAGAAAAATTTCTTCACCAAATGGGTGGTCAAGCATTGGAACAGGCTGCCCAGGGAAGAGGTGGAATCAGTATCCCTGGAAGTGTTCAAAAAACATGTAGATGTGTCACTTAGGGAAATGGTTTATTGGTGGGCTTGGCAATGCTCTGTTAGATTTCGTGATCTTAAAGGCCTTTGGGAAAAAAAAAATCCTTTGAAATTCTATGATTCTGTGACACCCACTACATGCTGATTAAGAGTGAAATCCAAGGTCTTCTCAGGCAGCACAGGCTGGTAAACAGCACACTCCCCCCTGACCTTGGCAGGTCTACTTGGACTCAGGCATATCATCCTGTCATTCCAGGGAGCTGTTTCACTTGCTGACATCTGATGTCTTTGCGGGAACATCTGTGAAATCTGTGCTTTTCCTGAAGGAGGTTTGGATCTCCTACACATTTTGCTGCCCAGGGGAAAAATAAAGTGCCTGAGTTTTTGTTCTGCCCTGTTACCATCACCTAGTTTGTTCCCATCTCTCTAGCCAGAGCTTGGGATGAACAAAATGGGCTCTGCCAAGCTGGGAAGAGCCAGACTCTGGGTCAGCTTCTCTCCCTTGTCAGTTTTCCTTTACTCAGGATACAGGGGAACAAAGTTTGTTTAGATCTTGGTGTCCCACATGCCAGGCAGAGGCTCTCAGCAGGTAACCATCAGCCTTTCTGGATTGAAAAAATCAAGTATAGTCAAAATCAGTAAATACCCTTCAGGAGAAAGCTGCAGGTCTGGGAAGCACTGCAACTTGGTGCCACCTCACAATTTCCAGGTTCCCTTGGTGTGAGCAAGAGGCCAGATCAGATCCACAACTCAGCCACCTCTGGATACACAGTACAGAACTGGCTCTTACACCTCCAGCTGAGCCAGGGGTGACCCTGTCCTATTCCCCAAGCCAGCACACCCCATGCTGTGCAAGTCCTTCTGGCACAGGAAGAGAGGAGCCGGCTACTGAGGAAGTTACTGCTTCCTAAGCTGGGCTTAACCACACCAGAGCTTGTTAACACATGGACTTCATTCAGAACCACCCCCATTTCCTGAGTGGGGATCAAGGGGGTTGTTTTTCTTGTGTTTGGCAGAGGATAAACCGATGAAGGGAGTGTTACTTCAGGCTGCCAGGTTGGTCTGCAAGGAGCTGGAGTCTGCCTTGCACTGGGAGGTCAGGAGGTGAACTGAAATGGGGGATTCTTGCAGAACTGGTGCTTTAAAAGCAATTTAGAGGCCAGAGCGAGTCAGCTGCTAGATTTTAAATTGAACCCTCCTCTCTCTCGAGAAAGAAACAATTTCCTCTAAAAGGGTCAAAGATAGTGGAATTAGTCTGCATCTTTTCACTGGAGGTCATTGCATCTTCCCAGCTGCTGCAGGATGGAGTGCTGTGGGTACCTTGATGCTCAGCAGCTGATTCTCCAGCACCTGTATTTCAGGTTCAGTGCTAGATAGAGGGTCTAAGAAGTTCTCCTGCTTCTTGTTCCTGTATTCCAGACTGACCTGACTTCTGCAGGAGTCAAAATGATTTCCAGAGTGGGTACATCTTATAGCAGTGGGCTGTCACCTCAGCTAGCATCCCTCAAGAGATGGTAGGAAAGGGAAAGGATCAGTGAGGAGTTTAATCTGACTCCTGGTCTTGACCATCTGGAGCAAAAAGGCTTGGGAGAGCTGAGGGTCCTCTCAGGTCCACTGAGTGCCTCAGTGCCACTTGTTCATTGAAAAGAGGGGCTGGTGACTTTGTCAGCCTGAGCAGAAAGGATGTGCCTGGGGATGGTAGCTCACTGCAGAAGGGGTGTCAGTGCAGCCTGGGTCTCCAGTGCAGGGCTGGTGGAGGGTCTGCAGGCACATCTTTGCTGTCAGGCCTTCATGAGACACTGTCCAGAGACTAACTACAGCAGAGCTGTGTGATCTGGGATGTCACAGCACGGGGGATGGGAAACAGGTTATTATTAGAAAGATTATTTTTATTTGGCATTACTTTTGGTCTTATGCCAAACTCAGTTGTTTTTGGCTGAAGCACCCAGAATAAAGCTGGTGTGTGCCTCCAGGGGGCTTGGAGAGGCACCCTAATGCTCTTTCTGTCACTGGATTTCCAAATCTCTGCAGCCAAAAAGAAATGTACCCCTTTGTGTGGCTGGAAAGTTATTCCCTGCAGGCACGTTAGTGTTCTAGAGGACTGAGACCTGAGGCATCCTTGAATCCATGAAGTGCCCTTATGCCACCAAACTCTACCTGACATTAAATCCAGAGACTTCCTGAGATAGGAGAGAAATACAGTCCCTATGCAAAAGATAGTCATCACTTGCATGTTAATGTCTGTAATTACCCTCCATTTATTCTTCTTTTTATTAGCTCTGCTGTCACTGTCAGAACAAAATCCCAAAATCACATGTTTGTGACAGATAAAGCTCTCTGAGAGCCAGTCTACAGCACAGGAGAAGTCAACTGCTATTTTCAGTGCAGCTTCAAGTACCAGAATTTCTCCTCTGCAGGTCCCCAACATCCCCTTATGTTGGTCCTCCTGCTCTACTGTAGAGGTCACCTTGAAAACCCTTGTGGAAGGTGATGTGCAGGAGGGAACTGAGGAACTGTCCTAACAGTGCAGTGAAGGTGAAGGGCAGTATCCTTGGTCTAAGCCACCCTCAAAACAGACTGTCAGAGTGAGCCTGAAGGACTCTATGTCCCCTCTTGCTGAAGGCACCTGCTAGAGGTGTCACAAACATCCTCTAGAGATGTCAGTCCCTACACTGTGGGAACCCTGTATCTCTACAAAAACCTTCTTTTACTCTTATACTAACCCTCTTTTCAGGTGGCTGTTTCCCTTTTCTTTTCTGACATGGCAGATATGCCAATGGCATCCCACAACCTCAGAAATGGCCCTGGTTACTCTCTGACTAAGCTTGAATCCCAGCTCTGAGCAGAGATGCATCAGAGTCCTGGAGATGCTCCCCTTGCTATGGTCCTGCCTGGACTCTCCAGCTAGAACTGATCTTGAATGGTCACCACCCTGCTTGCTTTGGCCTTGCTCTCCAAACCCATGCCCAGGGTATGCAGTGATGGCTGATCATTGTCCTTTGGTTATGACTTCTGGTCATTTTGATTAAAAAGTGTGTCATCGAAACATTTATGTCTTCCCCCACCACAGAAGAAGGTGGCATTCAGGTAGATTCTTGTTATGGCTTCATTTGTTGCCTACTTGCATAACTAATGAGTAGGATTAAGAGGATGGGCTGTTTTAGGGCTTTCTAGTTCTTTCTAGAGGTCCTTTCAAGCCTGTGGGACAGCTGGCACAGGTAAGACCTGAGTCAATCCTCCTACTGCCTCTTCAGGAATTCAACAGAGACCTGCACTGCCTTTCAAAGGAGGCATTTTGATGTGGTGGCTTTGTCTATCTTGGCTTCTTTTACTTGCCTTGCCCTGGAAACTAAATACTCAGGTTGTGAGTGGGGCTTTCCAAAGACAAATCTGAAATAAACAATACCTTGTTTATTTGCCCTAGCCATGATTCATCTGCAGATTTAATACCAGTGTCTAGCTGGATGCCCCTGTTCTATTGATTTCTGTAGCTCTGCCTACAGATAATAAGTTTAAAATCATAGGACTGGACAGGATCTCCCGGCTTGTTGTGTTGCATCTTCTTCTGTCGTAGTCATGTTATGCAACTGCCTTCATTGGCTCACAAAGATCCATCTTAAAATTAGGCAGCACTTTGCTTGTAGGATTCCTGCAGGAAAGCCTTTGCAGAACTTCATTCCTCCAGCAGTCATTAATGTTGTCATGTCTGGTCTAAACATAGTCAGGAATAGTTTAAAGGCATTTGCTCAACGGCCAGCGTTATCCTCAAGCTTAAATCACTCATCTCTCTTTTCAGTGGACATGTTGGAAAAAGAAGTGGCTATGGAGAGTGGCCATATCCCCATGGAGCCCCTCAGGCTGCAGGAAGCTGCCAGGGTCTGTCACAGGGCACAGGGTCAAGGCCTGAGCTGGCACGAGGAGATGTCCCCAGCAGCTTGGGCACAGTCCTGAGCACTGCTGAGGTCTCAGCGGGTCCTCATCCCCTGGCACTGCTCTGTCCAGGCCCTTCTGGAAACACTGATTCCATTCCCATCTGCCTTTTCTCATGGCTCACAGCCATCTTATGCCTGAGTGATCTATCTCTGCTCCTTTGTGGATAAGCTGCCAGCATATAGCAGAAATTCCTCTTTGCCGTGTCCAAGTACATGGCGGTGCATTTCTTACTGCTAAATTACATCCCATTTGTCTCAGTCTCACCCTTAAGGGCACCCAGCTCCTCCTACACAATATTCCAGCCCTTATCAGTACTAGCAGTGACTCCCAGCCTCACGTCATTCCTGCCTTCTCTGCTTGGGTTGTTTAAAGAAAATAAGGATTAAGATAGTGTCCAAGACAGCTCCTCAATGAGCTCCACCAGGAGCTCCCTGCCAAATTCTAATTCCCCTTTCAACATAGCCTGTTTTCGACCCATTGGGTGGTTGTTGACCCAGACTAAATCTCTTTCAGGGCACCTCATCTTAATGAGTACATTCCATCTTGGCAATAAGGAATCAGGCAGACCTGGTCTCCCCTGTGTCCTGGCTTGAGCAAGTCAGGCACAGACTACAGCTGGGAAACCTAAACCTTCCTTTGCTCCATTTAACAAGCGCCATCTAACTGCAGAGTTCTCCATCCTTCCTGCAGTGTTTGACCCAAGTCATAACTATCAGCCTTGCAGTTGAAAATGAAGGCCTTCCTGTAAGAACGTTAGAGATACCCTCTAGGTTAGAGATATCCCCTGGATCTGATGTGCTCTTTATCTCCACTTCCCTCTCACCTCACAAATCCCAGGCATTTGCTCCCATTTCCTTTTACCCCCATAGCTGCTGCTGACAAAGAGTTCATGTTGGAGTGACAAAGTATTTAGTTCATGCTGATGAACTAAAGTACCTCATGCCTAAAGTACCTGAGCTAAGCCACATATTTTTGTGTATTTCCTGCTGCCAGGTTCTTCTTTTCTTTACTGCTCTCCCTTTTGCTCTCTGTTGGTCCCCTCTGCATTTTTAATATTATCACTGTTAAAGTTTTATAAGCTCGGGCTGGCATTTTTATGGGTGTAATATTCTTACATTTCAGAATGTTTTTGAAATATTATATTTATTTGTTTCCTCTCACACTCAAAACTCCTTCAGATGGCACAATGGAGGTGGCTTTAAAACTTTAAGCAAGGTTAAAAATCTTCCTTCATTCTCCTCCCCATTTTGGAGCACTGAAACTTTTTTATTACAGAATGTGCTTGTGTATCCAAGTGCAAAGAAGGTAGGGAAACAGAGGAAAAGCAATGGAGGACTAATATTGCTGGGAAATTAACTCTGTGCCATCCATCTCCTCTGTTTTGGCCCTCCTGAACTTGTTTGGGAGTTAGAGCCAGTTGCTCTATCTTGTTATGCTGTGGGAAGCTGAGAGATAACAGCTTTTTCAAGCTCTGAGCTGGATAAGTCACAAGGTGACTTTCAGCCTGGAAAAAAGCAACCACACTAAGTGTGGTGCACAAACTCTGCAGCAGAAGAGGTGGGTGTTGGCAGGGTTAGGTGGATGTGGGTTCTAAAAGTTGTGCTTCAGGCTCTGTCCCCATAAAACATGCACCCAGGCCACTTGCTTGAGAGAAAGATGGAGTGGTATCCCCCTAAAACCCCCATCTTTTTGGTTCTAATCACATTGCCCTCAAGAGGAGTCTGATTTTATTTAAAAAAAAAATCCACAATGGTGAAAAATTTTTTCTCTTATGGATTGTATCTTTGTGTCTTCTAATATATATTTCCTTTAGAGACTAGATCACATATCAGTCATCTGAATGCACAAGACCCTGAGCATGGATGAGAATTGTAGGCTGCATGGGAACACCCGTGAGGTGCACAGGGAGTGATGTTAAAGACAGTAAATATATGGCAATCTCTATCTGTTTTGAAGGAAACAATAACACCACTTTTCCAGCACACCTATGTCCACTCAAGGAACAAATCCTTTCTTCACTGTTAATCCAGCTCAGATCTTGTACCCTAAAGGCCCCCCATTTTTCTTGTCCTGAAGCATTTCCAGCCTGAGGTGCTCGGCTTTGAAATAATTCTGGCAGTGGTTTCTTTCTAGAACACTAGTACAGCTTCTTAAAGCACCTGACCAGTAATTACCAGGTTAGCTTAGAGTAAGTCTCTGTGATGGGTGGTGTTATTCCAGAAAACAAGACACAGTGAGTTACATGACCAACACAAGGTCAGGCAGAAGGACTGTAGCAGAGCAGCACTCCTCCCCCCACATTAATTCTGAGGCTTTGCCTAGTCAATATAACAAAATGTAATCAGTAACTGCCTAACTATTTACCTCTGGGCAGATTTAGGTACTCTCAGGACTGGCTGACACTCTGTAAAAGCACCAGTTTTCCACCTCTTTTGTGGTTCTGAGCATTCCTGGCAGCAGGTGGATCAAAATTAAGTTT